>BGNK01001698.1:23479-123197 GCA_003297005.1 Symbiodinium sp. clade A Y106 | reverse complement strand
TGGGCAGCTGACCGTCACACTGCATGTCCGCACAGCAGCAGCATCCAGCGGCACTGTAGTGCCAGCACACTTGCACACTCTCTGGGGTACGCACAGCCTTGACGGGAAAATTGGGCCAACAGGACTGAGCAAGATGCACGGACAGGCTTCAAGATTCCGCTGTCAACAATGCTCGCTGGAAGCAGCAGCTTGGAAGCCAGCCGTCGCGGGGACAGGAGCGCGTGGCATGATGTAAATCCTTGCTCAACCCCCCCCGCACAAAAATTGCGACGGTAGCTTGTCGGCTCCGCCAGAATTCTGCCCCGACCTAAGTGTCCCGAGGCAAGCACTGCCTCACCGGCATGGTCACGACGGCTGGCACCTCACACACGACGGAGAAGAGGCGGAAAGAGGAGGCCGAGANGCTCCGCCAGAATTCTGCCCCGACCTAAGTGTCCCGAGGCAAGCACTGCCTCACCGGCATGGTCACGACGGCTGGCACCTCACACACGACGGAGAAGAGGCGGAAAGAGGAGGCCGAGAGACTGGCAAGGCTCTTCACTGTCCGGCAGGAAAGGTGTCCCGATGATGAGTCATCATGAATCATTCTTTGCACCAAGGCACGGCCCTCGGCGCCGTGGGCACGTAGTAGTACGAAACCTTAGCTCGTTTCTTTTGAGCAAGCTGCAGGCCAGCAGGCATCCACTCTCGCTCACTTGGCATTTTGTGCAACAACTCCCGCTCTGAGCCCTTCACGTGGGTAGCCATNTAGTACGAAACCTTAGCTCGTTTCTTTTGAGCAAGCTGCAGGCCAGCAGGCATCCACTCTCGCTCACTTGGCATTTTGTGCAACAACTCCCGCTCTGAGCCCTTCACGTGGGTAGCCATCTCGGTGGCTGCTGCGGGCTTCGCAACGGTGTGGTCAACCGGCCAACCAATGCTTCGTGCTGCAGTTCGCAGTGCTTTCCAGCTGTGATCTGTTCGCAGGCTGGTCCATATGGATCACGCAGAATGCCGTAGTGGCACTGAGCTTGGGCCAAATGCTGCTCGGCTTCAGCGAGTAATGGTATCCACTTACGAATTACATTGCCTCAGGCCTGTCTATCATGGCACGGTGCTCAATGCTCCCTGAACAGGACCAGTTTTTCCGGTTCGTTGGCAAGGACAGCGGGTTCGTCGAGCTCAGAGAACCCAGCGTTATTCGCCGGGGGCAAACAACAACAGCCCGCCGCGGCAAGTTCGTCCTTCGGTATGCTGCCTGACATTGCCAATGTTAAAGCTACACCTCATGTCCGACTTGCCAGATCTAAGAACTGCTGCCACGGGCTCTGGCTAGCGAGAAAAATGCGATTCGCCGGGCACTGCAGCCGCATCTCTGCAGGCACGCTTCGGCAAAGACGTTTCTCCGTCCAATCTACTGCTTGCTGCTTGAACAAGGCATAATGGCCGCTTTGCCACATCTCAGCCTGATAGAAGGCAGGGGCTGGTGCAGCCTCACGCTCCAGCACCTTCCAACTGAGCACCACGTCGAAGCACAGCGAGCCCATCAAAGGTCGTCCAATTGAACCGAGACGAAGCCTTGCCTGCCACGCGCCTGCCCATCGAGAGCGCATAAATATCTGCTTTCACCTGGCTCTGATACAGGCCGTACATGCCAAAGAGCGTCGCACTGCAGCAGTGCGCATGCCACTCCAGCTTCAACATCCTCAAGCCTTCAACATCTTCAACTGTGTTTGTGCTGGCATGAGGAAGCAGCCACTAGTTGCAGATGGGTGCACGAGGCCTGCCCATGGGCATCCATTGCCTTCTCGCGGACGACCTGCAGTCGACCAGTGCACAGGTCCACATGTCCGACTCCATGCAGAACACTCTGAAAAACTCGGGCTCACAGAAATCAAGAAACCCTTGAGCTTCATCTTTCTGCAACATGCTGCGACGCCTGCTGCGACATACCACGCGCATACACTCCCTGAAGCAGCACTGCATCCTTCCATCCACGAAGGCTGAGGCTCCCCGCCGGCAATCGCTGGCGTTCCCAGCCGCGGAAGCCTCCCTCCATCACGGCTACGCGCCTTCCGGTGAACAGCCACTTGCACCAGGTCCAGGACTCCGAGGAAGAGACATGCCGAAGGTCGGCACGAGAAAATATACAATCGGGCGATATGATGCTGCGACGGGCAAAGTGCTTCCTTCTTTCCTCAACCACGACCATGCAGTCTCTCTTCATGTCCGGAAACGCGGATCTGGAGCTTCAGCACTCTGGGACCGTACTAAACTACGTTCATCGGGTCAGCCGAAGAGCCTGCGACGTTCCGCAAGCTTACCTTTCCTAGTTTCGTAACACACGATTCGGGTGACACCGATACTCGTTGGAGAAAAGGTCTGACACAAATTAAGTATTGACGGCGCGTTTCCGATGCACTGTATCATTTTGCCAAATCAGACAACTCGCAGAGACACGGCGTGCTGCTGCACAGCCACACCAGCTACACCATGCCAGTCACAACATGCAACCCTGCAGCTTGCACAGACATGTTCAACGAAAACACCCCTGCAGGAAGCCAGCACCACAAGCACAACAAGACATGCGGAGGGAAGTACCGCTGCGAATATGCATCCGGAGACCGAGGCCCCAGCTGCGTCGGAGGTGCCTGCTCGCGATACCAGTTCGCACACCTGGAGTGTCTTCCAAGATCGGCTGTAACTCCTTCAGTCCCTCCGACAGCCATAGCCCCTAGCAGCAGACTTGGGATCCCACTGCGGGCCACGGTGCAGCGAGTACTGGCAATGGAAAATCTCAGCCGTCTTGCACATGGATTCTGAGCGGACGCAGTCACTGACAGACGTGCCTCCACATGCGGCGAGCAGGACGCTGAGCTGCCGGCCACCAGCTTCTCATTGCCGAACTTCTCCACCAGCTCGGGCACCTCACGCACATCCCATTCCACTAAGAAGATCGGTCAGGAGCAGTCCACACACATCTCCCTCTCTTGGCGGCCCCGCCCGGTTTAAAAGGGGTGCTTGGAAACTGGTGGGCTCGTGCACCGCGCCCTGGAGCCGTCGAGGGACGAGACACACGGACTCTCTCCAAACGCCCNCATCTCCCTCTCTTGGCGGCCCCGCCCGGTTTAAAAGGGGTGCTTGGAAACTGGTGGGCTCGTGCACCGCGCCCTGGAGCCGTCGAGGGACGAGACACACGGACTCTCTCCAAACGCCCAGTGCGAAGCAAACTCCGCGAATCTTGCTGAAAAGGCCTGAATGTAGCCAGAAGCACGATCATCCCCACGCACGTCGATAAGACAGCACCTCAGTGTTCTTTTTGAGTCCTTGTCGCATTTGCACCCGCTGGGTCCTGAGAGACTGGCTGTCCTTTATGGAGGAGTTCACACACCTCAAGGCAAGATCCCATGCGATGTGACAGAATCAATACTGCCATCGCTCCTGTCAGTCGCCCTGTGTAGTATCCTAGTCCTAGTACGAGTGGCTCTCCAGCTGTGCCTCTCCAGGCGAGAGCTTCTCGACCCCCTTGCAGAGACATACTCTAGGCGACCCCCTTGCAGAGACACATGCGAGACATCAAGACTATGTTGTTGCAGACTGGAAGTGTCAGTCCTTNGCCTCTCCAGGCGAGAGCTTCTCGACCCCCTTGCAGAGACATACTCTAGGCGACCCCCTTGCAGAGACACATGCGAGACATCAAGACTATGTTGTTGCAGACTGGAAGTGTCAGTCCTTCTGCAGGGGCACTTCGAAATTCGGCCCCACCAAACCGGCAGGAGCTGGCCTGTGCACAGGTCGGCTCTGTCCGTGGTGATTTGTGCTCAGCANTGCAGGGGCACTTCGAAATTCGGCCCCACCAAACCGGCAGGAGCTGGCCTGTGCACAGGTCGGCTCTGTCCGTGGTGATTTGTGCTCAGCAAGCTGGAACCGCATCTGCGACAGAAATCAAAATCTTGTCGCTGGCAAAGGTTCGAGTTAAAAGAATCCGGACAAACCCTGAATGTGGCTCTCAGGTTGCTTGTACATTGTTGCCTTGGATCCTCTTGAACTCAGTGAACATCGATATAATCGACGGAATATCGGTTACGTGGTCCGTTTCGCAGACTTCAGCAGCATTTTTTGGCAGCGACTGCACTAGAAGGCCACACACGAGGATGGATGGAGGTCGCGGAGGTTGCAGATCGTGTTTTTCAGCCAGGCCTGGGTGCAGACACGACGGTCTTCGTCGCAGTCTGCACCTCGACATCGAGCAGACTGCAAAAGGAAAGCCGTGACAGCACATCAGCACAGGCAGCGCAGCCGAGGAGGACCCCAATCTTCTCAGATCCTTGCCACCGAGGTGTGCGCACGCGCCTGACAGGCTGGCTTCGTGGCACCAAGACGAGGAACTCGATTGAGAAGCGGATGGAAGCAGAAATAGGAAACGAAAGGATCCCCTCAACCGGCGTTGGGCAGTCCTTTGTCGGTGGCCCCGGGACAAAGCTCCTGCTTCGACTTCCAAAGCAGGCTAAGGCATCGGGCTGCAAAGGTTTTCGAGCATGGCATAGATGTGCAGGCGACGTCAAAACTGCTGCCCCGACACACCGCAAGATGCATGGAGACCGAGCCAGGCCTGGGTGCAGAGACGACGGTCTTCGCCGTCGTCTGCACCTCGACATAGTCGTGACAACGCGTCAGCGCAACCAAGGTTAAAACTCCACTGGCCGGATCTTCTCAGTTCCTGGCCCTGGCGGCGAGGATGCGCTCCTGAGGAACGCACTCGGGAAGGAGATTGAAGCAAGCAACGAAGACTGCAGACAGGGCGGTCCGTCTTGGGCGGGCCGGGGGCCAACGACCTGCTTCGAAGTCGAATGCATCATCCAATGCGAGAGCATGACAAAAGTCGGGCTTGCACCCCAGTGACTCCACAAGGGTGAGCTGCGAGCCTGGTGGCGGCAGCCACGGGTCGTGTCAAGGGCACATTGGCCTCAGACTTCAGCGCTCAGCTCGATGATGGTATGGTCCGCACAGCAGCGCCGTAGCGCCAGCACACTTGCACACGTTCTCTGGGGTACGCACAGCCTTGACTGGAAAATTGGGCCAAAAGGACTGAGCAAGATGCACGGACAGGCTTCAAGATTCCGCTGCCAAAATTGCTCGCTGGAAGCAGCAGCTTAGAAGCCAGCCGCCGCAGGCACCGAAGCGCGTGGCAGGATGTAAATCCTTGCTCAACCCTCCCGCACAAGAACTGGGACATCTCCCGAAGCAGGCAGTCCGCTCCACCAGAATCCTGCCCGGACCTAAGTGACCCGAGGCAAGCACTGCCTGACGGACATGGCCACGACAGCTGGCACCTCACACGCGACGGAGAACAGGCTGAAAGAGGAGACCGAGATGCTGGCAACTCTCTTCACTGCGCCGATGATGAGTCATCATGAACCATCCGTCGCACCAAGGCACGGCTCTGGGCGCTGTGGGCATGTAGTAGTACGAGACCTTAGCTCGCTTCTTTTGAGCAAGCTGCATGTCAGCAGGCCTCCGTTCTCTTGGCACTCTGTGCAACATGGGCCGCTCTGAGCCCTTCACATGGCTAGCCATCTCGGTGGCTGCTGCGGGCTTCGCAACGGTGTGGTCAACCGGCCAACCANACGCGCTTCGGTGCCTGCGGCGGCCGGCTTCTAAACACCTGCTTCCAGCGGGAAATTTTGGCTCGGGAATCTTGCAGCCCAGCCGGGCCTCCTTGTCCGCCCTCTGTGCCCTCTTCTCCAGGCAACGGTTCGCCGCCCCCCAGCGAACGTGGGCAAGGCCCGGCCTTGACTGGAAAATTGGGCCAAAAGGACTAAGCAAGATCCACGGACAGGCTTCAAGATTCCCCTGCCAAAATTTCTCGCTGGAAGCAGCAGCTTAGAAGCCAGCCGCCGCAGGCACCGAAGCGCGTGGCATGATGTAAATCCTTGCTCAACCCTCCCGCACAAAAACTGCGACATCTCCCGAAGCAGGCAGTCCGCTCCACCAGAATTCTGCCCGGACCTAAGTGACCCGAGGCAAGCACTGCCTGACGGGCATGGCCACGACAGCTGGCACCTCACACACGACGGAGAAGAGGCTGAAAGAGGAGACCGAGATGCTGGCAACTCTCTTCACTGCGCCGATGATGAGTCATCATGAATCATCCGTCGCACCAAGGCACGGCTCTCGGAGCTGTGGGCATNCGGAGAAGAGGCTGAAAGAGGAGACCGAGATGCTGGCAACTCTCTTCACTGCGCCGATGATGAGTCATCATGAATCATCCGTCGCACCAAGGCACGGCTCTCGGAGCTGTGGGCATGTAGTAGTACGAGACCTTAGCTCGCTTCTTTTGAGCAAGCTGCATGCCAGCAGGCCTCCGTTCTCTTGGCACTCTGTGCAACATGGGCCGCTCTGAGCCCTTCACATGGCTAGCCATCTCGGTGGCTGCTGCGGGCTTCGCAACGGTGTGGTCAACCGGCCAACCANGCAGTGCTTTCCAGCTGTGATCTGTTCGCAGGCTGGTCCATATGGATCACGCAGAATGCCGTAGTGGCACTGAGCTTGGGCCAAATGCTGCTCGGCTTCAGCGAGTAATGGTATCCACTCACGAATTGCATTGCCTCAGGCCTGTCTATCACCTCAAAGCTCCTCGAACGGGACATCCTCCGTGTATCTCCGACTCCGTTTAAGTCAGACTCGCAGTGCGCAACCTAGCGTCCTAAGTACCATCAGAGACTGGGCCAACCGCCCGTCAGAACCGCTCTTTTCGGCTCGTTGGCAAACGCAGCGGGTTCGTCGAGTTCAGAAAACCCAGCGTTCTTCACCAGGAACAACGAACTACAGCCCACCCCAGCAAGCAATGTCAAAGCTACACCTCATGTCCGACTTGCGCTGCCACGGGCTCTGGCTACGAGAGACCAGGCCATCAGCCTAGCCCCAGGGAATTCGCACAATGCGCAAAGTCCCTGGGGCTAGGCTAATGGCCTGCTTTCGAAGATTTTCGAAGCATCCTATAAAACGCAGGACTGCTGAAGCCTCACGCGCCGGCGCCTTCCAACAGAGCACGAAACACGTCGAGGCACCGCAAACCCATCAGGAGCCGTCCAATTCAACCGAAACGCGGCCCCAAAAATCCCTGCCTGCAACGCGCCTGCCCATCGAGAGCGCATACCTGTCTGCCATCGCCTGGCGCTCCGGCTCTGAAACAGGCCAAAATGAAGCACATCGCACTTCAACAATGCACACACCGCTCCACCTTCAACAGCCTTAAGCCTCAAACTGCATTTGTGCTGGCAGGAAGCAACAGCAGCAACTAGCAACTAGTTGCACACAGACGCAACTAGCCTGCACTTGGGCATCCATGGGTTGCTCGTGGACGACCTGCCGTCGGCCAGCAAACACACGTGCCCCATGCGGAGCAGATTGAAAAGCTCGGGCCAACAGAAAACGAGAAAGACTGCGACATGCCAGCTACGTAAACTCTCTGACGAAGAACTGCATCCTTCCCTTCACGAAGGCTGAGGCTCCCTGCCGGCATTCGCTGGCGTTCCCAGCCGCGGAAGCCTCCCTCCATCACGGCCACGCGCCTTCCCGTGAGCAGCTACTCGCATCAGGTCCGAGAACAAACAAATGCCGAAGGTCGGCTCAAGAAGGTAATCAGACGATACGATGCAGCCACAGGCAAGTACTTCTTTCGCAAGCGCGACCCGAAAACGCGCAGCGCACTGTCGGATCTGGAGCTTGAGTACTCTGGGACCGTGCTAAACTACCTTCATGGAGTCGGCCAAAGAGCCTGCAAAGTTTCGCAAGCTTACCTCTCCTAGTTTCGTACCACGACACCGACACTCGTTGTAGAAAATGCCTGGAAAAACCCAGCTGAAAACTATGGTTTTGGAAAATCACAAAAAGCAGAAAACGTCTCAAATCGTTCTTTCCTGCTTCAACTTGGAATGAGCACCAGAGCACTAAGACCAATTTTTCGGCCAGACTTGTTTATGAGCAATCTCCTGCTTCGCTTCCAAACCATGGCAGGATTTCCAGCGCCACGGCCAGATTTGCAGCTAGGATTTTATACTGAACTTTCACCGAAAAATTTGCCTCTGCTCCACATCAAGCCCGGATCTCCGAACCAAAAGCCGCATTTTCAGCTCTACTGCCAAATTTCCAGTCAAGATTATTTTCAAAACAGCTTAACTGAAATTTGCCTTTGCCTCTCATCAGGACCAGCCCCAACCTTCCAGATTTGTTTATGTAGGCTTTCCGTGCAAAACAGACGACTCTTAAGCAAGGTCTCCGGCCAGAAGTATTTACAATTTTCGTTCCAGGACAGGCCGAATTTCCAGCACCAAGACCAATCCTTGGCCAGCATGATCAGAACCCTGAACCCTAAACCCTAAACCTGCAGGTTTTGGAACTGGACATTCATGGCAGGGTCCTGCTCGTGGGGTCGAGGCTCCGTGCACATCTGAACCTCCCGACAAGAAACAATAAAAATAATAATAATGATAATAATAATAATACTATGAAACATAATAGTAGTAGAAAAATAATAGTAGCAGTAATAGCTATGACAATAGTAGCAGAAATAGTAGTAGTAAGCGAAGTTGCGCACCGGACTCTGCATTCAGACACCTATTCCAAAGGGCTCCTGGGCATGACTCCGATATCAATCAGCCCCCATGCCGGCCCTGAAAGAAGTTTCAAGTCCAGCGACTGTTAAGCGCAAGGGGGAGGAAGTATAGCAGCCACAATGCTAGCGGCTAACAGAACTGTACCATGAAAGCGCTGTTTGCATGTATTTGTGCGTGAGTAGGCACATACCTCACATAAATAATACTCATGTCGATGGTTTTGCGGGTTACACCTTAAAGTGTCAGGCAAGGCGTTCCCAAGAAAGCTTTGGATAAAGCGTAAATCCGTACAACTTACAACTCACCTTCAACCTTTGCCTCAACATCTTGCTTTCTGGTGCGGGGCCGTCTTGGGTCTTAATGCCCGTATGGATCTGTATGGTATGGTGGTATGTGGATGTGGATCCTATGACACAGCAATCTGAGCACCTTCACATCTCGGTTTGACCTGGAGTGACCTTTGAGCTTCCACATCCTGGAGTCCCCTAGTAAAGCCTGCACTTCCAGGGTCGAGCTCTTTGCAAGCCCTCGCGCATGCTCAAAAGCTCCCCTATGCCCAAAGTCGAACAAGCCCTGGAGGCTCATCCTACCGAACATCGGCTGGTGCAGAACATCCGCCTGCCTGGCCCTCGAAGGCTTTGAGAATACCTGTGCCGCAATAAAATCCGAAGACACGTGCCTCGAAGACTCATGTCGTCTCCCCAGGGCCCCAAACCAATAAAACCCGCCCTTCCGGCCGTAGTCACGGACCCTGGTATGCATGCCAATTCTCTGGTTTCACGCGACCAGGGACACACGACCCGGTGCACACTTTACATGCAGAAAACCTGACATGATGTAACACGATTTTGCATGGGCACACGACATACTTGCATAGAAACCTGCATTGCTGTACACTCACGTCTTTTCGTCCTCTTTCGTCACTCTACATTGACATCTCTGGATGGACATCCATTTACCGATCTCTGCTTCCGCGAATATCTTGGTATGCCTGTGAATGCTCGGGGTCACCTTTGACAATGTCCCGTCGCCCCAGATAAATTCAGGTCTCACATCTGCCTAGCTCTAAGGATTGCTGGAAGGTGTGGATGATGGCAGAGTGCCAGAACGACAACAAGTTGGGGCCGACACTGTTACGACAATGCATGTGCCTTCTAGTATCTTGCCATCTCCTGTTGAGCAAAGGTCAAAAAGCTCGGACCTTCTCGGAAGAGCCTAACCACAACGGTCACAAGACTACGGCCGTGCAATGCCTCTACTTCAAAGATCGACGTTGACTGGCTTGAACAGTATACTGCCACAGTCATGTCGACCCGAAGCCACGCAAACAAGAGGCAACGCAAAGTCTGCCGAGATCGCATGTAGAGCGAATAGAAAAGGAGCATTCGGTGAAGGCAAACGCAGATAATATGGGGCAAGTACTAATCGGAAAGAAGCCAGTCATTCCGCAGAGATGCCTCGGCCCGAAATCATCCGGCCAAGGTACGTATTTGCGTACCGGCAGCCTCACTGCAGTTTGCCAAGCCTGCGTCAGAAGGATCTACATAAGCAATGCCATCAATATCATGACCACAAATGCTCATCTTGGTTACCATCGACATCCTCATCATCGACATTCTCATCGTCATCATCATCATCACCGTCATCATTATCGTCATCGGCCAGCATCGTCTACCACCATCATCTAAATAGTCTTCTCCCTGCTGCGGGTATTGCATATGCCACTTCGTTTCAAACGCTGTGTGATCTCTTTCTCGGGTTTGTGAAGTGGCAGAATGTTGGGTGTTCATAGCGTGTGTTTCTGGATCAATGCACAAAGTGCAAGCCTCAGCATTTTTTGAGAAAGTGGACATTCTGAGAGGCCGTTGACACAGAAGATTCTGTCAGTGGTAGAAAACTCGCAGCAATCGAATGAACCAAGCACAAGGTCCATCAACACTTGAGCGACGGTTTAGCAGAAACAGCCGCTACCCTTCTGTACAGCAAAATCTTCTCCCAAGCCCTGAAACCCAGTTTAAAGCAGCCTCGTCTGAGAATCTGGAGTCTGCCTGAGCTGATGCACATTGCACCTAGGTTCCTAGATCTCGGAACTGACGCTTTGCGAGGCCATGTGTCACACACACTCTCCATGAGCAACAACTGGCCCTATCAGCGAAGCAGCCAGCGCTTGCTGAATTTCGACTCGCAGGCTCGCAAAAGGCAGGCACTGATTCCAGGCAACAAGTCCGAACTAGAACACTCGGAGGGCTCAAAATCGTGTGACAGAGCTGGCTCAACAACAGAGGACATTGACATCATGTAAGAACCTAAGCCATTACCACCCCGCATATGACAAGGCATCACACGACAGCCCGATGAGATCCACGCGGGAGGACTGTGCACAGCAATAAGCTAGCTAACATGCTATGGAGGAAGCTCACTAGAACCGGAAGAGCCAGTACCATTTGTGGATCTCACTAGCAGTGGGCAAGGGACAGAATGCGCATGTGACATCCTCCAGCTCTGCGACACTGCAAAGGAAGGAAGACTTCTCTACCAGGGACATTGACGAATAGACTACATACAAGCGAGGGACGACATGTAGCATTCAGAACAGTGTGTCAGGACAGTTGTTCCAGCACAGAAGAAGCCAGTCGCACCAGTTTATCGGCACGTCCTTCGCCACGCCAATCAAGTTCAGAGCTCCGCCCCCAGCGCAGCACTCCCACAAGGAATATCTTCAGCAAAATTCATAAAACGCTGGTGTTGTCACTGGCGCTCCTGTGAGTTCGGTGCTTGAAATTTCCTCCATCCGCCACTCCAATACAGACTTACCACATCACATACGCAGGGTTTAAAAGCTTTGCTTGCTGAAGCGCCGGTGAGTGACCCGTGAGGCCCCACACGGACCTGAAAGCCACACGGCGCCCGAGTGAAACCCCTGGAGCTCCCAAGGCACAAGATGTGCGCTTGGGGCGACACCGACTTCATTGAGAATTTAGATTTGCTTCGGCCCGCCGAAAAGGGCCTACAGCTGAGCGTACCTCTAGGCCTTTTTCGGGAAACCAGAAAAGGCCAAGCGAAAACATTCATTCCAGTAGTAATCCTAGCGGGACCTCCCGGGTCAATTCATGAAGACATTGCGAAAGCATGACAGAAGTTGGGCTCCGCACTTTGCCGCAAGGGTGAGCTGCGAGCCTGGTGCCAGAGGCCACCGGTCGCACCAAGGGCACATTGGTCTGAGATTGCAGCACTCAGGTCCCATGAAAGGCCCCAAACAGCCAACTGCCCGCATGTTCGCACAAGAGCCGCACCACATTGCCTGCGTCCTTTCACACCCTGAGGTAGCCTTGGGATGCACGGACTGAATTCAAGATTCCGCTGGCAAAACGTGCTTGAGCAAGCTTTGGAAACCCAGCCAGGTAAAGGTGGGCCAGGTAGCTCACCAGTGCCGGTGGCACCACCAACCGTGGTAGGATGCATATCCTCGCTCAACCCTCTCGTGCAGAAACTGCAACATCCGTCCAAGAAGGCAGTCAGCCCGCTCCGCTACACTGCTGCCCGGATCCAAGGCAGGCACTGCCTCGCCGGCATTCGCACCACAGGAGGCGCCTCACACAGCATGGAGAAGAGACCTCTTCACCGTGGAGCGACCACCAGAGAAGGAATTGCCCCTTCCACCAGGGCACAGCCACTGGAACCATCGGCACGTAGAAGTATGAGACCTAAGCTGACGGATGAGCCAACTGCAGCCGTACAGGCATCAAACACATCGTGCACCCTTTCGGCTCTTCGCATCAGAAGCCATCGCCAGAAGCGCGCATTGGCCGCTACCGAAAACGACTTGCGCCAAATGCTGCTTCTAAGGCCTGCGTGTGTGCCATTGCACAATGCACAGCCATTTTTAATAAGCCATGGCAAGCCAGTCTGCTAGCACATCGGCTCTGTTTTTGAGTCACTGGCAAGCACGCCAAGTAGTCTGCTGCACACGAATTAGCCACAATTAGCCGCAGTTCCCGGCGAGTCGCGCTGGGTTTCTCTGAATGAGTGGTGTAACACAGCAACGATATTTTTATTTTGCCACCACGTATATAGCCAAGCCTGTGCAAATGAATGAAAACCATCGGAGCTGCGTGGCAGATGTGTCCATCAGGAAACGCAGCCAAAGGCGTGGAGAGAGCCTCCAAGCGGGCCATAAGCTCCGAGAGCAAGCTAGGGAGACGGGACCAAAAGTGTGATATGTATGATCATCTACCGGCCTACAATACCCATGATTAAAGACCTCCCACTTCAAGATCCCGATATGACCGGACGAATCCTCCAAGTAAAGGAAACGATCATCACAAGTTCTACGTTGCCACACACACACAGAGACACTACTGAGCCGATACTCACACGGGCCCTCGAGACCCAGGACGGGACTTCGTGCCGTTTTGTACCGTTTCGTACTTCGTAGGTGGTGGGTGTGGAAGCTCCGGGGCTGTCTTTTTGCCAACGTTGGCAAACACGGTGGCACGGTGGCTGTGGTGCTCTACAGTATCCGTTGCCAAACCCAATCATGCCGTGTAGCCTGCAATTCTTAGGCTCATCTTTCAAACATGATTTGCGGTCTTCCTTCGACCAGCAGTGCCCAGCGAGCCGCATCTCTGCCGGCCCGCTTCGGCAAGGGCGGTTTTCCACAGTTGCCGATGCTGACCTGCCTGCGAAGAACCCAGGACTGCTGCGGCCTCACGCGTCAGTACCTTCCGTCTGGGCGCCCAGGCACAGCAATTCGTCAATCGCACCCGAGACCCGGTCCAAGACCCAGGCCTGCCACTTGCATACCCATCGAGAGAGCGTAGTTGTCGGCGTTTGCCTGGCGCTGAGCCGGACAGGATTGACATGCCCAAGCCCGTGGAATTGCAGCAATGCACATGCCACTCCACCCTCAACATCCTCAAGCCTTAAACTGTGTTTGCACTGGCGTGAGGTCTCAACACCGACTGAACAACGCAGTGCACCGAACCTGCCCAATGGCATCCATGGCCTGCTCGTACACGACCTGCAGTCGCCGAGCTGCGACATGCTGTGACACACCGCGTGCGCAAATTACCTGAAGCATTACATCCTTCCATCCGCAAAGGCTGAGGCTCCCCGCTGGCAATCGCTGGCGTTCCCAGCCGCGGAAGCCTCCCTCCAGCACGCCCACGCGCCTTCCCATCAACAGCCACTCGCATCAGGTCGAGGACTCCGGGGACGAGACACACCGCTTCGTGTTCGAAGCGCACTATCGGATCCGTCAACCACAGAGCTTGCAAGTTCCGCCAGCTTGACTTGCCCATAGTTTCGGAACACGATTAGCGCGCTACACAAACATGTTCAACAGAAGGATCCCCAGCAATAAGCTATAGCTCCACGAGACATGTGAAGCAAAGTAGAGCTACGGAACTTCTCCAGAGACCGAGGCCCTCGCTGCGAAGTCGGCGCCTGCTCGCGGTACCAATTGGCACACCTGCCGTGTCTTCTAAGCTATGCTGTACTGAAGCTCACTTCGACCTGCAGCTTCTCCAACAGCCCACGGTCTGCTTACAGAAATCGCACATGCTCAGACACTTGACAAACGCGTCCGTCGAAAGCTGCAACACCAGTCCCACAAAATTCGAAGGCTCCAGTCCAGCCCATAGCAGTGGACTTGGCATCCAGCTGAGGGCCACGGTGCCAGGAATATTGGCAATGGAAGATCTCAGCAGACGGGTGGTGGTCGCATCCATTGCACGTAGATTCGAAACGGATCTGACAAACGAATCGCCAAAGCTCCACAGCACAGCATGCGACGAGCGCGGACTCTGAGCTGCTGGCCACCAGCTTCTCTTTCGAAAACTTCTCGACCAGCTCCGGCACCTCACCAGCAGATTCAACAGACAAGCTCGGTCGCGAATGCTACACTCCATCCTTCCGGTCCGAACACCAACTCCCTCTCTTGGCGCCCCTGCTCTGTTGAAGAAGGTACTGGTGGGCTCGTGCACCGCACCCTGGAGCCGTCGAGAGACGGGAAACACAGACTCCCTCCGGACACCTAGTGCGAAACAGCAAATCCGCGACTCTTGCTGAAATGGCCTCGATGTGGCCAGACGCACGATCATCCCCACGCACGTCAATGAGCAAGCACCTCGGTGCTTGGTTGGAGTAATTTTCGCATCCGAAAGGCCTTTGCTAGCTTCGCTACGGGCTGTTGGCCCAGTTCTGAGAGGCAGGCAGCCCTGCCTCGAGGAGCTTGTGCACCTAAAGGCAAGATGCCACACGATGTGACAAAATCAACGAACACGGCCCAGCACTCCTGTCAGTCGCCCAGCTGCGATCCGCTTGCAAAGACACACTGCGCATGCGCCACGTCGCACTATCCTTGTCCTACCAGTGGGAGCTCTCCAAATGCGCCTCCTCAGCTGAGAGCTTCTCGACGCCCTTCAAAGACATACACGCAACATGAAGAGCATCCGTCGAACAGCTGTTGCACCCTGATCGTGTCCGTCCTTCTGCAGGGGCACTTCGAGGTTTGGCCCCACCAAACCGGCACAAGCCGTTGGCCTGTGCACAGGTCGGCTCTGCCCTTCGTGGTTTGCGGTCAGAAAAACGCTCGAGCCGCATCAAGGACAAAATCAACAACTTGTCACTGGCCACGGCCACACAGAGCTCACACGTTGAAATTCCAATCTCTAACAATTTGTTTCATGCCGTTTGTAACTGCTTCGGTGCATCGCAAACACTGCATGCTGCATGTACCGTTTTGAACTCAGTTCTTTCTATCGGCCACTACCACGTAAGCTCAAGGAGGCACGAGCGAGGGAACAACTTTGGGCAACTGCCTACGAAGGCAAAAGTCAGCTTTACACAAATCAACAGTTGTTTGTTGCCCATAGCCAGCGCTTTTGAAGAAGGTGATCAAGTCACTGCAGGCCTCGGTAGTTTTTCGTTTGGCTGTGGCTCCTCGCTTTGCAAAGAATCCTGTTCGAAGTTTCGCCAGGGTTGCTTGTGGCTGCGCACGAGCTTCGGCAAACCCTGGACATTTTGTGGCTCCTGCAATCAGCGTCGGCGTCCTTGGATCAGCTCCCTGTCGACTTGTCGGCATGCAGGATGGCATAACAGTATTGGCTGAACAACTTCATTTTCCCTTTATTTGTACCTTTCTTAATTCACATTCCAAAGCGCGGCATCCGACACAGCGAATCTGTCACCAGACCACTGGTCGACCGGCGATATGTAAGGATAACCTGGGCATCGTTCTTGAGCTCGCATGCAAGTTCGGTCGCTTTAAGCAGGGTTGCTATCATCGGCGGCTTCTCCGACTGCAAAGCTGCTGCAACGCACTTGAGGCGAAGCCGTGGTCGAAACCTAGCTGGCCGACCAGCATTCGACGGTCCTAACCGTCGGGTCTCTCTCGCTCGGACTGAAAGTTGGTTCCAAGTCACCCAGGACCCAGGGCGGCTTTGCAGCCGGCAAAGAGAAGGAAGTATGCTACGATTGCGGACAGAAACAGGATCGCAATCCGTGGAGCCATTGCGGCATCCGTGCACAAACGTCCTTCCACGCGTCGAGGGTTTCAAAGGAAGCAAGTTGCCTGGTGTAAACAACGCTGCATGTTTGCCGTTGTTTGTGAGCACCCACCGCGCGGTAAGAAGGTCTCCAGACTTTGCACCCGGCAGCTCTCCTCAACGCAGTTCTTGGACCCAGCCGTTTTCCGTCCACTTCTGCCAGTGCCAGCCACACGCTCACGCTGCGTTTCGCTGGGCGTCAGCCAGTGGCCATCCCGCGTGCCGCAGCGCACGTCTTGGTCGCAGCTCTGGCGGTCCCCAACAATCACCTGGTACGCAGCACATCGCAGCACCGACTCACGGCTTCAGGTGGGTTCTCCACCGTGAGGCTCGTCGACGTCACAGAGACTGTTGGGATATTGTCCCAAACAGGCTCGAAAACGCAAGTCACGAGTGTGCGGGGAGGCTCCACGACGATTGGCTCGGCATCACCACCACCGAACCTCCTGCACCGGAGTGGGCCATCCGTCACCTCGTTCAGCACGGCCTGCAGGCGCGGGCCCCAATCAGTTGCCGCCAACCGCTCCAGGGCCGACACATTGTCCGATGCTGTTCAAGGGCCGGCTTCCCGGTATGCCACATAGGCGCTCAACTGGCTCTTCCATCAGCACCGGCGCATGCCAACTTCTTCCCGGGCTTTTTAAGTACTCCACAGTGAGCGGCCCGGGAAGCCAGAACTTGGAGATGGCTAATCGGGACGGCCTGCCTGCACTACGGCTTCTTCCTCTTAAGAGGCCACCAACTTTGCGATGATCTCCGAGGCGGAGCACAAGGAGGAGCACGATGACCAGGACTTTTTGGTAGCAAGATGGTGTGCCATTTTTATGATTGCGTGCTACATGTGCAAGAGCGGGAGCCTCGACCAAACCAGCGTTGCGCAGCGACTGGTCCAGGCGTCGAGGAAGACGTTTCTCTTGTCGTGGCGGTCGCAGCCAGCGCCTACAATGATGATGCCGACGATGCGGGCTATTCGCCCGCCCGAACCGTCTTCGGATGCAAACCTAAGAGCTTTGCTGATTGTTTGGACCGCGCCTTGGCTGTCTGGGAGACGGCACATGCGGCCATGATTCGCCTACACTAGTCACTAACTAGTCCCAAGCGATGAGCAAAGCCTTGCTGGCTCGCGAGAGGCTTGCTGAAAGCGAGAAAGACCTCGCCAAAGGTGGCTCCCTTGAGGCTGCCAGATTGAAGCAGGGCCACATCGGAAATCCCGCTATTCAGAGGCAGCCCGCGGCGTTGGTACAAACCCAAGTGGCGCTGGTGGCGAAGACGAAGTGGCACTGTCCGGGCTGGCCCTCGTGGTCGTCGCTGCCGGTGCTGTCAGGTAGATTTGGGCACAACGTTGCAAGGCGCTTAAGAGGCACAGGAACGCCTCCGAGAAAGAACCGGGGAGCCAGACCTTCCAGGTTCGCAGAGCCGATCGCACCTCCAACGGACCCGGTCAGCATGATCCGACCGTTTATCTCGGACGCGTCCATCTGCCTCATTGCGCCAAGCATGCTGTCAATTGCGACGTCGGCAAGCAATAGTAGACGCGGATGCCGTGGTGCCGCAGGCCCGTCGCCGCCGGAGTTGCTTGTGGGCCTCGGGCATGTCCAAGAGAGCAAAGACGAAACCAAGGAGGAAGCTGGCCTCGTTAGGCCTGCGCCTGCTCGTATGTGGCGCCAAGCGGAGCGAGCCCATGCCCTCCAACGTCTGGGCGGCATTCTCTTTGGCGACCGCCGTCTGCCGCTGGCGGCCACTCTCTGTCACCGCGTCAGAGTCGAACTGAAGTGGTGGGGCCTCTTCCTCAGGCGTCGCAAGTGGCGGTGGTGCCTGGGGCTGCTCGACGAGAAGGGGCCTTCTTTGGCCTTGCCTCCGATTTCGCCTGGGCCGGTGCGCCCAGACGGAGCAGCGAAGAGGCAGAAGGCGGAGCCGGCGTAGAGGTCGCCTTTGGCGGGGGTGGGTGCAGCGCCCACTGCCGAAGGCACGTCACCATGCGTCGCTCCAAGGAAAAGTGGTGCCATCCAGGTCTGAGCGCGCCCAGCCGGCGCCCTCCGCCCACCGACGGGCTGTGTCCTACAGGCGGAAACGAAATAGGCGGAGTCGGCCCGGCCGACGGCTGCACCACGGCGCCTGCCGGCATCAACCTGGCGACTTTTTGAGCCGACAGGGCCTCCATTGCGGCATCAGAGGCGCCCGCCACAAAGTTGACGACAAAAATGTGCCCTTGGGTCTGGGCGGAAGCGTCCACCACGGAGGCGATGGCCGTGACCCTGCCCAAGCCCAGCCACAACGCCCGGCATGGGCGAAGCGGCGGGGGCGATCACCTCCTCCACCTCCTCACCGCCCGAATGGGCGCCATCACCTGACGATGCCGTAGGCGCGACGTCATAATAGATTCGACGTCGCCGCCCGCGTACTCAGCGAGCTCAGCGGCGAAGGTGGCCCAAGGTGAGGCGAAAGGCGAGGGGAGTCAAGACTAAAAGGCGATCAGGCCGAGATGCTTTCCGGCCGATCGCTGGCGATTGTTCCTACTCACACACGTGTGCTACACAACAAGTTAAGTGGTCAGTGGGCCTCTCTAATCGTTAGCATCTTTCTCCCTCTTCTGAGCGACTGTCATGGAGCATGGAGATCGAGACGGGCCTGGGTGCAGACTCGACGGTCTCAGTCGTCGTCGTCGTCTGCACCTTGACATCACGGAGGATGAGAAGAAAGGAAAGCCGTCGCAATGCACCAGCGCAGCGAAGGACCGGCACTGCCTCCTTTAACCTAAACTGGATGGATCTTCTCAGGTCCTGGCCCCGTCAACCGGCTTCGGGCCCTCAACCGGCTTAGGGCAGTCCTCTGTCTTCGGGAAAGGTACCCATGACCTGCTTCGACTTTAAAGGCAGATTGAGGCATCTGGCTGAATGGATGTTTGAGTCGTAGCTGGCACAAGACAAATCACCGTGACAAGGTTGAGATGGGTTGNGGTTGAGCTGCGAGCGTGGTGGCAGCAACCACGGGTCGCGCCAAGGGCACATTGGCCTCAGCTTTCGGCGCTCAGCTCCACTGTAAGCCCAGCGTTGGCAGCAAACTGTCATGCTACGTCGTAGTCTGCACCTCGCCATCGCACAGAGTGTGGAAAATGAAAGCCGTGACAACACGCCAGCGCACAAGAGAAGAACCGGCACTGCCTCCTTCAAACTCCACTGGATGGATCTTCTCAGGTTCTGGCCATGGAGGCGTGCAGACGGTCCTGACAGGATTGCATGTGGAGTCAAGACAACAAGGAAGTCACTCCGCAAGCAGATGGAAGCAGAAATCGGAGACGAACCAATCTCGTCAACCGGCTTAGGGCAGTCCTCTGTCTGCGGGAAAGGTACCCATGACCTGCTTCGACTTTAAAGGCAGATTGAGGCATCTGGCTGAATGGATGTTTGAGTCGTAGCTGGCACAAGACAAATCACCGTGACAAGGTTGAGATGGGTTGNGGTTGAGCTGCGAGCGTGGTGGCAGCAACCACGGGTCGCGCCAAGGGCACATTGGCCTCAGCTTTCGGCGCTCAGCTCCACTGTAAGCCCAGCGTTGGCAGCAAACTGTCATGCTACGTTGTAGTCTGCACCTCGCCATCGCACAGAGTGTGGAAAATGAAAGCCGTGACAACACGCCAGCGCACAAGAGGAGAACCGGCACTGCCTCCTTCAAATTCCACTGGATGGATCTTCTCAGGTTCTGGCCATGGAGGCGTGTGCACGCTCCTGACAGGCTTGCGTGTGGAAGCAGATTGAAGCAGAAATCGGAAACGAGCCAATCTCGTCAACCGGCACCGGGCTTTCCTGCGTCTGCGGGAAAGGTACCCATGACCTGGCAGATTGAGGAATCTGGCTGAATNTGTGGAAGCAGATTGAAGCAGAAATCGGAAACGAGCCAATCTCGTCAACCGGCACCGGGCTTTCCTGCGTCTGCGGGAAAGGTACCCATGACCTGGCAGATTGAGGAATCTGGCTGAATCGGTGTTTGAGTCGTAGCTGGCCCAAGACAGAACACTGGGACAACGTTGAACTAGGTTGAGCTGCCAGCCTGGTGGCCGCAACCACCGGTCGTGCCAAGGGCACATTAGCCTCAGCTTTCGGCGCTCAGTTCCACTGTAAGCCCAGTGTTGGCAGCAAACTGTCGCGTTACATAGCCGAGTGCACGCTCGTCGTCTCTGAGTTCCACGCAGCCTGCTGGTGAGGAAGGCGAAACATTTGACTGTCAGGGCCAGCGGTGCAATCAATGACGACCACACTGACGACGACAATGGCCATGGCGATGCCGACCATGATTCCACAAAGCATCATACGAATCGTGATCATGATACGTTTTTTTGACTTCTTGCACTCCTCGGTGATATCAGAGTCCAGGCACACTGCACCGTACTGACGGAGGGGACGGAGCAGCAGGGTGTAATACAAGAAGTACGAACGAACTGATGTTGCCGTCAACATGTACCCACAGAACGTGATGCCGAGGGTTTTCAAGTCATAGCTGCGTGGGCGATGTCAAACTTCCCAAACACCGTAAGATGCACGGAGATCAAGCCAGTCCTGGGCGCAGACACGACCGGCTGCGTCGTCCACTGCACCTCGAAATCGCCAATGCGTCAGCACAGCCAAAGAAAGACCGGCACTGGCTCCATTAAGCGGATCTTCTCAGTTCCTGGCCATGGGGGCGTGGGCGTGCTCCTGAGGAACGAACAGGGCAAGCAGCTGGGAGCAGGCAACGCAGACAACAGTAGGCAGGGCAGTCCATCTTCGGCGGGCCAGGTGCCAGCGGCCTGCTTCAGAGTGAAAACACATCAGAATCTGTCACAGTTTTCGATGATGGCTACCACCCAGGCAATGTTATGGCATGTCATGACGAGACATGTCCAATGCAAGAGCATGACAAATAGGGCTTGCACCCTTCTCGACAAAGCAAGTCATTCCTCAGCCGGGAGTTTGCCGAGGCACTGTGCCACAGGGGCAAACTGCGGGGCCACTGGTCGCGCCAAGGGCACATTAACCTCAGATTTCAGCTCTCAGCTCAATGGTATCATGAGCAGCTACCCGTCAGGCTGCATGTCAGCTCATCAGCCGCGCCAGAATAAACTTGCACGCTCTCTGGGGCATGCACAGGCTGGGCCGGAAAATGGGGCCAGAAGGACTGACCAAGATGCACGGACAAGATTAAAGAGTCCGCTGTCAAAACATGCCCGCTAGAAGCACCAGCTCAAAGCCAGCCAGGCGGGCCGTGTAGGGCGCCGGTGTCGGCGGCACAACAGTGAGAGGCATGACATAGATCCTTGCTCGACCCTCACCCGCAAAACTGCGACATCTCCCACAAGTCGACTCCGCGAGATTTCTGCCCTGGGCCAAGGCAGGCACTGCCTCATAGGCATGGTCATGACAGCCGGCGCCTCCCACACGACGGAGAAGAAGCGAAAGAGGAGAAGCGAGACTGGCAAGGCCCTTCACTGCCCGGCAGGGAAGGAGGAGGTCCCGATGCTTCATGAATCATCCGTTGCACCAAGGCACGGCCATCGGCGCCGTGGGCGCGTAGTAGTATGGAACCTCAGCACACATTCTTGAGCATGCCGCAGGCCGGCAGGCATCCGTTCTCCTAGCACTTGGTGCAATATCAGCCGGTCTGGGCCCTGCACGTTGCGAGCCATTGCTACTACGTCTAGCTAAGGCTAAGCAATGCTTCTTGCTGCAGTTCGCATTGCTTTCCTGCTGTTTGACGTGGATGTGTGGGGCGCCCAGATCTGTTCGCACCCTCGTCGATACGGATCATGCGGAATGCCGTGTTCTGAGGAGCACAGTGGCAACTCGGCAAACGACGCTCGGCTTCTGGAACTAGACTAGATTGCCCCAAAGCCCAAGCCTCTTTGCCATGGCACACCCTCCACGTTCCGGTTCACCTCCCCCTGAGATTATCGGAGCAAGGGCCGCCCCCGGTCGCACAGCCAGCTGCCCAAATCGAGGGCGCTGGAGCTATGGCAAACGTGTCCATCAGAATGCACGAAGTGGGCCGGCGTACTGGCCAGAACCTCGGAGAGATATCTCTTCCATTATCCAGCTCATGCACGGACCATCCACTGGCCTCCATAGCCGATGATTAACGACCTCCCACTTGAAGAACCCGCTTACTCGAAGGGACCAGTGGCCTCTAGTAAAGGGAAACAGAACAATGGGAAACAAATTGACACCTAGTTCCACAAAGTGCCACGCCATGTTGAATCGCCACTCGCACGGGATCGCGAAACTCAAAACGAGACCTTGTGCCGCCTTACTTCGCAGGTGGTGGGTGCCACCAGGGACTGGGCCAACCGCTCATCAGAACCACTCGTTTCGGCTCGTTTTCAAACGCAGCGGGTTCATCGAGTTCTCAGAGAACCGAGCGTTCTTCACCGGCAACAGCGACTAAACAGCCCGCCCCAGCAAGTTCGTCCTTGGGAATGCTGCTTGACACTGCCAATGTCAAAACTACAAGTAACCACCTCATGTCCGACTTGCCACACGGGCTCTGGCTACGAGAGAAAAATGACGCGGCTGCACTGCCCGGCGAATCGCGCTGGGCATTGATCATCGAATAGATCGAATAGTCCCATCTACTCAATAGAGACGCGGCTGCNTGTCATGCTTCATGTGACATAACGATTTCTGCGCACGCTCCACGACGTCGCTACCTTGTATGCGGGACGCGGGGGGGAGCCCCGCCCGCGTCTCTATTGAGTAGATGGGACTATTCGATCTATTCGATGATCAATGCCCAGCGCGATTCGCCGGGCAGTGCAGCCGCGTCTCTGCAGGCCCGCTTCGTCAAAGACGTTTCTGTGTCGAGTCTACTGCGTTCTGCTTGAACATCTCAGCCACCAGCACTGGCCAACGCTTCGAAGCATTTACAAGTAGTAGGAATGCAGGACTGTTGCAGCCTCACGCCCCAGCACCTGCCATCTGGGCACGAAACACGTCGAAGCACCGCGAGCCCATCAAAGATCGTCCAATTGAACCGACGAGACGAAGCCTTGCCTGCCACGCGCCTGCCCATCGAGAGCGCGTACAGGTCTGCCTTCGCCTGGCGGTCTGGCTCCGATACAGGACGTGCATGCCAAAGAGCGTCGCACTGCAGCAGTGCGCATGCCACTCCACCTTCAACATCCTCAAGCCTTCAACATCCTTCAACTGTGTTTGTGCTGGCATGATGAAACAGCAGCGACTAGTTGCACGTGGGTGCACCCAACCTGCCCATGAGCATCCATGGTCTTCTCGTGGACGACCTGCAGTCGGCCAGCGCTCAGGTCAACGTGTCCGACTCTATACAGAACACCCTGCAAAACTCGGGCTCACAGAAATCAAGAAACCCTGAAGCTTCATCTTTTTGCAACATGCTGCGACGGCTGCTGCGACATACCACGTGCATACACTCCCTGAAGCAGCGCTGCATCCTTCCATCCACGAAGGCTGAGGCTCCCCGCCGGCAATCGCTGGCGTTCCCAGCCGCGGAAGCCTCCCTCCAGGACGGCCACGCGCCTTCCCGTGAGCAGCCACTTGCATCAGGTTGAGGATGGTTGAGGGTACTCCGAAGACAACAGATGCCGAAGGTCGGAGCACAGCGGTATGCCAACGTCGATGCGACGACACGGACATGCATAGCCTTTGTTTCGCAATCATGCGCTTTCTGTCTTTTGTCCGGGATCAGCGGCATGGCAGCCCAATCCAAGATGCCAATGCTGTGTCGCACTATGCGACGGTGGTTGCTACCGTTAGCGTTTGCTGCATCATTTCTGCTATCGCCTAAACCGCACAGATAAAGTGCTGCATCTGCACCATGAAGTGCGCAACTTGCAGACAGAACTCGTCGGATATCACTCACTCTGGCCTCTCGGTACGAATGTGAGAGCACAACATGCACGACAACTGAAGGAAACAAGGACTGCGGAATTTCTCCAGAGACTGAGGCCCCCGCTGCCAGGTCGGCGCCTGCTCGCGATACCAGTTCGCGCACCTGCCGTGTTGTCTAAGATCGGCTATCCTGAAACGCACCTGGTTGACCTGAAGCGTACATGCCCTAACACATCCAATACACACATCCACATTTCAAAAACATATCCACCCAAGAAGCCAAAACTCGATGACGAATGGCTACAGTCCCATGGCCGATAGCAGCAGCAGACTTGGCATCCCGCTGGGGGCCACGGTGCATGGAGTACTGGCAGTGGAAGATCTCAGCAGCTTGGCACATGGAATCTAAGTGGCGCAGTCACGTGCGACCAGCACCGACCCCGAGCTGCCGGCGACCAGCTTCTCCTTCGAAAACTTCGCCACCAGCTCCGGCACCTCACACGAGGTCACGAGCGGTCCAACGCGATGCGTGCCAGCGACTTCCAGTCTAAGCACCCACTCCCTCTCTTGGCGGCCCCGCCCGGTTCAAAAGGGGAGCCTGGAAGCTGGTGGGCTCGTGCACCGAGCCCTGCAGCGATGGAGAGACAGGACACCACGACGGAATCCTCCGCACACCCTTTTTGAAACAAATCCGCGAATATTGCTGGAAGGCCTGGATGTGGCCAGAGGCCCGGTCGGCTGACCGCACGTCCACCACCACGCACCTCGGTGCGTTCTTGAAGTCGTCCTCGCATCCGAAAGGCCTTTGCCAACTGCGCCACGGGCTTGTGGCCCTGCCCTGAAACGAGGAGCTGGTGCACCTGTCAAGATCCCTCGACATGTGACGCAATCAGCGGAAACATCGCAACAGCGATGGTGTGGTGCCTCCTGCGGGGAGAGCTTCTCCACCCCCTGAAAGAAAGGCAGTTGGCAAAGACGCGATCACGAGATTTCGATGTCAAACCCCAGATGTTGCTCTGCAAAAGGTCAACGATCAATACAAGCTGACGACACCCAGAATTGAAATAGCTGTTGCCCCCCGGCCTTATTCAGGGGAACCTCCAGGTTCGGCCCCACCAAACCGGTGGGAGCCGAAGGCCTGTGCATCGCGTGGGTCGGTTCTGTCAGTGATGTTTTTTGTCGGCAAGATGCTTGAGCTGCATCTGGCACGGGAAAACACACGAAAGAGCGGAGAGGTTGGAGAGAGGATTCAGTCTTGAAACCCTAGGCTCACTTCAAGCCTGTTGAACTCGGTGTCCATTGGTACTCACCTGCACCCTCCCTCGCATGTCGTTGGCGAGTACCGCAATCCCAAATATCCCAATCATTGTCTGTCGTTGTCTGCCTCGTGCGTCCGTGCTTTGCATCGCTGACCAGGTGTTCGCGCCAGGTGTTCGCGCTTTGATACAAAAACGCACTGGGCAACACGTCAACAATGGGTGACGTGTTCGGAGTCGCGAGCATCTTTCTTTTCAGCAACTGCACAGCTATGTCTACGTTGATGAAGGATATCATGGAGCCACGCCTGGGTGCAGACACGACGGTCTTCGTCGTAGTCTGCACCTCGACATCGCGGAGGATGGAAAAGGACAGCCGTGTGGGTGGGACGACAACATGCCAGTGCCACCGACGACCCTGCACTCCCTGCCATTACTCCTTGAAACTCTATCGGCCGGCTCTTCTCAGGCTCTGGCCACCGTGGACACGTGCTCCTTACAGTCTTGTTGGCGCTAGTCGGGAAGCAGATCGACGCAAATTTCGTGGACCGGCAGTGGGCAGTCCTTTCTCGGCAGACAAGGGATGAAGGGCCTGGTTCAACTTTAAACGGCATCTGGCTACAACCGCTTTCCAAAACTAGCTGCTGTCCAGGCAAAGGTACGTGTACTTCGTAAGCAATGACAACTTCGAGCTTGCAGAAGGAGCTTGCCGCAGCACTCAACCCTGTCCGGTGATCTGCGAGCCTGGTGGCAGCAGACACCGGTCGTACCAAGGGCACATTGGCCTCAGATTTCGGTTCTCAGCTCCATGGTGCTCCCAGTGTGGATAGCAAAACGTCACGCTGCATGGTGCACTGCCTGCACGCATGCACTCTAGGGTCCGCACCACCTTGGCTGGAAAGTTGCAACCGAAGCCCTGTGCACGGACGGGATTCAAGATTGCGCCGGCAAAACATGCTACCTAGATGCAAAAGCTCAACACCGGCCAGCTGGGCCGGGCAGTTCACACGTGTCGGCGGCACCGCGGCGCATGGACTGACGTAGATCCTTGCTCAAAAGCTACAACGTCTCCCGAAGAAGGCAGCCAGTCCACTCCGCAAGAACACTGCCGTGACCCAACTGACCTGAGGCCCAAGGCAACTGCCTCACCGGCATGGTCACCACGGCTGGCGCCTCAGAAACGTTTGAGAATCCGAGACTGGGAAGGCTTTGTGCTACCACGGAAAGGAGCCGAGAATGAATTATCATCATCCATCTGTTGCACAACAAGGCACGGCTCTGGGAGCTGCGGGTGCATAGAAGTACGAGACCTAAGCTGATCTTTGAGCAAACTGCAGCCATGCGAGCCTCGAGCATCAACACTTCGTGCACCCTCTCGGCTCTTCGCATGCCGAGCCATCGCCGGAAGCGCACGTTGGCCGCTGCCCGATACGAAGGCCACCGCGGTGCTAAGCTTGCGCCAACAGCTGCGGGATTTTAATGATCTCATTTGCAACTTTGCCTCCTCTGCTCCTTTGAGACGTCAAACAACAGCCGCGGGAGCAGAAACAGTCCAGCATTGCGGCATTCTGTGTCCAAGGCAAGCAGCTCAAGTGATAGGGGTTGACACGTTTTCCCATAAGAGCCACGAACATGTCCATGTCACCACTGCTGAGGCGAGCAAAGCTCAGTCATCACGACTACGAAGAAGGATGGGAGTGGTGGGCAAGCATTGGGCTGCGTGAGTTTTTGGGCGCCTACAACTATCTCTGCGTATGTTCCATTCTTTCTTCATGATGTTACCATGCTTTCCAATTAGTTCTCAAGTCTAACGATCTAGATGAGCTTGATCTAACGAACGAAGCCCCCTTGTTCTCCATGTCTCTTTCGACTTGAGACTTTCCCCAACCGTGTCAGAGCTCCCAAGTTCAGATTTCCTAGAATGTGCCGGGTTTTGCTGGGGAAGGACTTACTTCCTAGGCCCTGCTCCAAAGAAGGTTATCGAAAAAACTGTGACAAAGTAATGGCAATATTGGCGAAAGATGTACAACCCTGGAAAAGGCATCACCAAGTGAGCAGTATCACTAGGTTCTCACGACATAGCAGCAAACATATCACAGCTTCGGCCGCAGATCACCAATTTGTCACTACATTATCACAGAACGAATCCCTAGTCACTCGTGTATAGCACTAAATGACAACACCTCAATGGTTGCCCGACCTGCCATCCTTAAGACTACAACCAGCGCGCTGCTTGCATGGAAAAATCTTCGGATTCAGCGAGTGGGCCATTTAAGCGTCAAAGCCATCTCACTGTGAACTGCTGGATGCCTGGTAGGACTTGGTTGATTGATGTTGATTGCACCGTAGAGGCATGCGCGGATTCACGCCGTCCTTGTCCCCCCCTCCTCTCATCCTTTTTCATTGTTTTCTCTTCCTGCCTTCCTCGCTTCTGCTCTTCGTCTTCTCCTCTCCTTATAGGTTTCTCGAGGCGCTAACTTGCGCCGCCCAGGCTCCTACAGACAAAGCAGCAGACGTGACGAGAATCCTGGCTATAGTGCGCCCAATCCCAACTGTAGTGTCACGAAACTCCACCAAAAAATGGCTGGTGCTGATGGTTTGCAAGCCATATTAGATCTCAAGCCCAAGAGTGGACTTGTCTCAGAACTACGAAATTTACAGCAGCTTGGCACACACACACACACGGGACAAAGGCCAGCCTGCACAACGTATCAACAGCAGGATCATCAACACCATCAACATCACGACGATCACTATCAATGTCTGTGTCACGCTACTCATTCTCAACATCATCGCTATCATCGTGTTCGAACAACAAGAACAAGAACCATACCACCAATACACCGTTAAAATACCAGTACCACGACGCCAACGCCACCACCACCACCACCACCAGAACCACGACCGACACGACCGCGACCCCGACCACGACGACCACCACCACCACCAACACCACCATCACCAGAACCACCACCACCACCACCACTACCGCTACTACGACTTACAGACTACTACGACGACTACGACTACGACCTTGCGACTACTACGACTACTACTATACTGCGACTACTGCGACGAGGTTATATACCACAGCCAATATTGTCATTATTGCTGCCACTACACTATCACTACACTACCACCACCACCACCACCACCACCCCTGCGACGACGACGACCACTACTGCTGCTAGTTTTGCTACCGCTGCGACTGCTGCGACTGCTGCTGCTGCTGCTGCTTTCTCCTCCCCTCAACTCCCTCCAACTCTTCCTCTGATCCTCCTCCTCTGTGGCAACAACAAGAACAACAAGAGCAAAAAGAAGAAGCACAACAAGAACAACCGGAACACAACAAGAACAAGGACACCAAAACACGACGACTCCTGCTGCCGCTTCCTTCTCCTTCTTCTCCTCCGATGCAGGCTTCTGCTGCCAGATACACGAAGACGACAACGACTAGTAACTAGTAGACTTACATCATCCATTCCTCATCTGCATCATGGCCGGCAGCAGCAGCTTCAGCATCATGATCTATGCGTGCTACGGACGGCCCCAAAGAATCCCTCGCAGGCCTGCAGGCGGTCCACCGCAAGCAAAACTGCCAAAACAAGGCCAAGGTCTGTCGCACCGGGGCTGACCACCTGGAAGGGGTGTGGTCGATGCTGTTTGGATAGGAAGTTGGCCTTCGGTATTGCAGGGGTGCAGCCGCGACTACCAAGTGAAAGCCCCCTCCGACTCTTCACATTCTTCGGAAAAGACTTCATGGCTCTGTACTCGAAGCTCCAACATGCGTAACCTTTCAAGCCCCGCCCACCCCAACTTGCTGGGTGCATAGTTTTCCTCACCCTGACAACCACTCAGCACATCTGCTGTGAGCCTGGACGTGAACGGTGTCTGGCATGCTCCCACCTGCCCTGTCAAGGGCTTCTCGTCGCTCTCGCACTTAACTTTGGAAAAGGCAAGAGGGGGCCTGCAAAGCGTTGCTTCTGCCACGGATCGCTTCCGTGCATCCTGCACATGCAGCCGCCCATCCAGGCCTGATGCGCTGCATTCTTGGGGCGGGGCCCCCTCCTCCCCGACTGCTCGGTTCAGTCGGACTCCACAAATCTTAGCTGCCCGCCCTCGAGGCCTCCTGTCACCTGGCGCAAGGGAAAGACGTGCCCTTCTTGCTTCTTGCCGCCGGGACAGGGGCAAGTCTGGCCTGCAGCAGCACCCCAAGCCCCAGCCGGCTGCGCAGCACGAAGCCGCCCGGGCCGGCCTGGACTCTGGGCTCTAGCAACAAGCAAACCGAGCTCCCCACTGCCAAGGCTGGTGCCCGGGACTTCCATCGGAACCAGCTGCCTCGCGCCTGCACAGCCCGGGCTAAGTCGACTTCGCTCTAACAGATGCCGGGTCGGGGCCATTCAATCCGGCCCGGGCAGATGGCAGTTTGGGTCGAGTTTGCCGCTGGGTGTCCGCAGGACCAAGACATTGCTGCAAGCCGGGCCCACAGAAATGCAAAACCTGCGCGACACTGGCAGAGGAGAGCTCCTTCCCGGTACACCATGGTACACCGCTGCCCTGTTCCTGCCGCTCTTGATGTAGTTTTGTGTTGGTGTCCCATGTACCGCAGTGAATGCCTCGCCTGGCACCTGCACAAACGAAGCAAGGCTCAAAGATCGGCGCTTCTGGACAGTCCATTTGCGCAAGTCTATAGCTTACACCGTCATGTAATCATAACATTTGCCATGGTAGCTGCCCAATCTGTTTGGCCTAAATTACTGTCGTTGGGGACATACTGTGTTCCCGCTAAGGTTATGTGGTCATTCTCGGCCAGTCACGTTTCAGCGTTCTATGCCGGCTGTGAAGTCTCATGGTGCAGGTAGACCGTTGCCAACAAATCTGACAACAAAAAGGCGCTGTCTCCCATCCGTCCAAATTGCCCGTCTGCAGGCTTGCAAACTGGTATCTTCCTAAGAATCATGCCAACGCAATAGAGGAATGACTCTCAAACTCAAAACCCCGGAAAAATTCCCCGCATCCGGGCCTGGAGCGCCTCCCACTCTAGCGTGGCGAAGGGGCTCTCGCCGTTGTCTTTCAAGATTTGGCAGCTGCCATCTCCCTGACGCCAGAAGAAGGTTGCTAACTTGCACATTCTGGCGACTTCCTGGCAGCAACCTTGTCCTAACAAGGCTGAGTTCTTTATAGTAACCCTATAGAAATCTTTAGCTTCCCTGAAGTCCCATTCCAGCTTCTGGACCTCAAGCGAGATCTGGCAGGCTGCAAGCACCTTGACAAATGCACTGCAGCTGATCCTAAGGCCTGAGGTGCTCCGGCTTGCCTTGTTCTCGCAGCCATCATGTATATCAACGCTGCAACGTTCATCGCAGATTGCAATGTTACAAATTAGTACTCCGAGTTACCCTTGCTATTACTGGTGGCGGTGCCGCTGCTGGTACTACCAGCACCGCCACGGACGGGAGACGATTGCTTCCGCAGCCACAGGAGCTCTGCTACTAGTACTGATACGACTATTGCCTGATGGACTCGTCCCGCCTCCGCGTGCCACAAACCGTTCTACTACCTTGCTAGTCCCAGTATCACTACTTCGTTACTCTTCCTACTGCTCTCGCGCACCTAGAGCAGCAGCACTCCATACTGACAGCATCGATGTCACTCCCAGGCTCCGGGCGGCACCGTCTTGCCGGGCAATGTTCAGCTGGAGACCTTGAGCCTGCCCATAATTGCCAACAGCTTAAGGCTTAAGAGCTCGGCAAACTTTGATTTTGAAGTCAAAACGTTCCACATACATGAACTTCAGGCTCCATGAGGCAGTCCAAAAAAGCGAAGCCACGGGACAGCTGCGGAAACAACCGATTACAAGTTGGAACATGCAACTTCGAAAGGCTTCAACTTGTGTGAGCATGCCATCCATGTCTGCATGCAGCAGGCATGCGAGCATGTACGTATGCATGATACTCTCTCAGACCTGTACAACACAGGGCTTTACGAGCCATGGTGATGCCCCGTCACACTAGCCAATAGCCGCGCACACTGAAGACCTCCGTGGCAGCGACCCAGCCGCAAAAAAAAGTTGATGTGCACACGCATGCATGCATGCTTGCATGCGAAGGAGGAAACATGTTGAGTGAAATGGAACAAGAGATAGACACGTACCTTTACACATGTCTATGCATGCAATATATCGATACAACCCACATACGTACACGTTGCACAGATACACATAAAGATGCTGGTACTACGGCTGATGGACAAAATATGACAAAATCCTGCATTACCCATTATAAGGAATATACCATAATTCCCATAGTTTAGGGTCCTTGGGGTCATGCAGGATTATGTTCATCAACCGTACTAGTGTGTATATATGGAGCCCTATGTATATATATATATACAGATACATACATATATATATATGTATACATATACATCTGTGTATATTTATATGTATATGTGCATGTATATGTCTGCATGTGTATATTCAAATATTAAGTGTATGTATATATATATACATCTGTATAATATATATATATATATATATATATATACATGTGTAAGTACACAAATATGTGTGTATATATATACACATATGCATGCATGTGTGCAGATTCTGTGCAGGCGCTACAAGTGTGCGAACACGCGTAAATATTTACATACATAATATATATATATATATATGATATATGATATATGTAGAGAGAGATGTGTCTTTGTACGCATGTATATCTGCATCTCCTTCTGTACGTCCGAATGTCTGCATGTGCTTGCATGCATGCATGCATGCATGCACATACAGTGTATTTATGTATCTATCTGTCTAGTTATAAAAACAAATACGAATCTCCGTATTCTTCAATCGTTTATGTACTACTACACATTTAGCTAGATAAAGACCCCCGTCTTGCGTACCCCAACATCCTATGCAACTGCAGGTCAATGCTTTGTTTTCGTGCCCGAAGGAATGGGCAGTGCCGGCCTTCGAACATTCGCTCAACCAATGCTAATGAGCGATGGTACAAGGCCTAGCCGGCATGACTAGCTCTATATCTATATTGACATAACATCAACAGGTGCAAATTGATACAGTTTGTAGTCTCTAGAATTATCTGAGTTACGTTTAGGTACGTAGCAGAAGGGGCCTCTTTGCCGTGTTGATCCATTTTTCATGTGTGTGTGATTACGTTGATATTCGTATTCATGTATTTATGTAATACGTGTGTGTTTTCACACGTCAACAGACAGACATGTCCACGAAATGTACATACATAAACACATGCACCCTGCGTTGCTTCTCCATGCAGCTTCTAGACACTGGTCAACCCGTGCGCCCGACTTTCTTACCAATGGCTGCAAGCTTTGTGCAAGCGTGGTAGCAAGTAGCGGCCACCCGGGCCTTCGGATGAGTGGCCACTTTTGCATCACTTAGTACTGCGTGTGACAAAATCTCCAGCCGGCCGGCACGTTGACACTGGCTTCGACAGAGAGTTGACACGGTTGGGAAACGGCACGGCCTCGCACCCGAAAGGATGCTGCAAACGAAAATGAAGCCCGATTTCTGTAACGTAGCTGGAAACTGCAAGCTGCATCATACGAGTCCGAGAGCCAGTGCGACATGGTGGGCTCGGGCTGCACGCCCGTTACACGAATTCACCCCGTGCATGTTGCACGCTCACATGCCGGGAAAGCTAAGTGACGAGGCATTCTCAGCCTAGGCCCTGTCTCTGTAAAGCCTTCAAAGCATGGCCACGTCAAAGAAATCGGAGAACACTTCGGCCCCCACTGTGGGGCAAGTTAGGAAGCACGCAGCACACACTCTCGGGTGGAGATTGCCGCGGCGGGTGGCTCCTCTGCATGACACGGCTGTGCTTCTTCCGTCCCGGACAAGTTCTAGGGTTTGCTTCCGGCGAAGGCCTGCATCGGAAGACATTCGGTTCCACCAACGGGAACTGCCTGAGCAAAAGGATTTTCCAAACTCTTCGCCTTTCCCCCTTCGCTGAGACCAGGACAGCATTCGCCGAAATCAACATCGGGTTGGCGGCCCTGCATGTGTCCATTCCGTGAACACTCAATACTCAATCAGGCGAATCTTCGCCTGTAGGGCCCTCCGCCTCAAACACTGACATAGACTCTTAGGCCGTCTCTGTTCGCCAAGCTGCTCAAACACGCTGTCCTCCTCTGTGGTCTGGTAAAGCATGAGGAGCCCCGTCCAAGCGGTGCTGGCAGTGTGGATCATCCTGCAACCAGCATGTGGACAGTCCCGACCAGACGAAGAAGGTAGATCCCAGGCACAACAAGCTCTCAAATGCCACCAAGACTCCGCAGATACGAGAAGCCCATGCCAGTGTCTGATCCACCAGGGAATGGACCGTACGAATCGTGCCTCACATGATGCTTCAAACACAATGTGTTTTGCTCTTTCATCACGATGCATGGATGAAGTACAGTAAATCCATCTCGAAAGGCCATGCCACAGAGTGTACTGCTGGCCGTTTCCACCACGCACCTAGGCCAAGATCGCAGACATGATGCAAATGACTTTGCAGGCTGCTGATGGACCACTTGTGCGAATCGCTCCAAGCAAAGGGCCGAAGCCGGGACTGCGCCATAGCTCTGCAGCAGAGTGCGGAGTGACAGCCGGCTGGCGTTCAGCCGATACTTCAGCCTTGGTGGCTCGAATCAGGTGCCACGACAGCCGCGCCAGCAGACAAAGCCTCACATGCCCTGCATCTGCGCTCCCGGCTGCAGAATGAAATCGGCATCACTGCCATCGGAATGTCGGTAGAGGAAATGTGCCAGGGCCATCCTAAACCCATCTGCGATCAATGCGTGGACCCGTTGTTGTCCCTATCTCTCAACTCTATGTGGTGCAAGCACTCTCACAAGGAACTGCGATGCCGTCAGAGAATCGCTGCCCCTGCTGTCTCCTCCCACTGGATCCCGAAGCCCTGCAGTACTGAAGCTCCGCGACGGAATGCAGACTCGAACTCTGCAGGGCAACGGGCCTTGGAGGTGAATTTGGTCCCGTGCCTTCAAGGGGCAGGATGTGGAAACGCTCCGGTCTTCGAGCATCGAGCATCGAGGCAGCCAAGCGGCAAGTGAGCTGGCGGTTCCTTGCCGGATAACTTGTCAACATCTGTGTCCCAGAGCCAATCCTGCAGAGCTCAACCGAGGCTCGAGGTCCTCAACCCTGAAAATCTCTCAGCTCTACCCAAAAGAACCGTGACAGCACAAGCAACCGCAGCCAAGGTTCGCTGTAAATGGAAAAGCTAATGGCGCTCCCCACAGCACCCTGGGTTGGAGCTAGGCCAACTACAGGTCCCAAGGCCACGTGGGGCGGAGTGAGCTCGAATCATGCGCCAAGCGTCATGGTTCGGATCTGCTTCGGCAAGGAAGCTCCAGAACTGCGCGTCGGTTGGCCTCAGTCGCAACCGCTTCGCTGCAATGTGCCTGAGACACGCCCGAGGCCGCCACACTAGGTCGTAGTGTGACCTGAAGCACGCCATGGAAGGTCACAGACCCTGTAATCCCTCAAGCTCTGAACTCTAAAATCGAGACTTCAGACCCAAAGCTTAAAGCACTCAAAACCTCGGCTGGCCTGCCAGTGTCGCACCTCACCTGCGCACCCGTGCCCAGCGCATATGCATCGGGGTAGGCCTGCTTCAAAATGCTTGGACATCTCCAGAAAACTCTTTCACCAGGCTGAGGCCTCGTGCCGCCCGTGCATCTTTTGGATAAACCGCGATGCACGCTCTTGAAGCTCGGCATTCCCGAGCATGCCTGGAACAGACTATTCTCCCATCTATGATGCAGGCTACAATTTTAGGCAGCACAAGCTGCGATCTTGAAGCTGATAGGGCTGACAGGGCTTCCGAATGCAACAATCAGATTCCCTCTGATTCAATGCCAGTTGCCCGCCAAAGCAAAAATGTCGATCTGGTGCTCGGTTGCACGTTGATGAACCCGCGTGGGAGGCAAGCGCGCCAAGAATCCACCGAAGTCATCATGGCAGGTGCCTCAGCACTTCCAGGCCGAAATCACAAGCCAGAACCCTGAAGGAAAGAAGACATCCAGATCCTGTGCCAGAGCACCTGCGGCTGAGATGGCCTGCGACATGTGCACAGACACACGGAGATGCTCCACATAACCAGAACTCTGTGACACCTCCAACCATCCCCGGAGTATCCCCTGCCTCGAGAATATCATTCGCAGCAGTGCCGTAGCAGCCTTGCCCTGTCACCGACGCGAAGTGCGCCAAAGCCAAGGCGGCCCAAGCCTCCGTTGTCCCGGCGTGAGTAGAGGCTTCAAAGGTGCTGTTTGGGGGCTGTGTATGTGTAGACACACTTCCTTTTTGTGCGTTCATGCTGCAGGTTTTAGAAAACATGGGTAGTCTTCTCGCCGGAGAGAGAAGCAGTTGGAGCTGGAGTGCACCCTGCCGGCGAAAAGCCATTTCGGAGACAAGCAGCATTGTTGCCGGAGTCCACCGCCTTGTCCACAACCTTCGAATCCACGAATGCTGCCATGCACGACCGTGAGCTCAACTTGCATAAAAGAAGCTGTCGGCGAGGCATAGCTGGACGCCTGCATGCAGTTCCCGCCGCGCATGCACACGTAGTTGAGCACAGCTCCCGCGAAGCTTCTTTCGTTAGAGCCGAAATTCGGAAACTTGGCACCTGCTTACCCGCAAGTTCCCGAAGGGCCCTACTAGCTGATACCAGTTGAATCCCACTCCCGAAAGCCCGGCGAAGGCCCTGAAGCGCGACACCACCTCCGCGAGCATGTCACAGTCGTAGGACGCAGCGAGGAGACGCACAGTCAGCCCCGAAGGTGCACTGGCGAACATCTCCTTTTGCACTGGGTCTAAGCGGACTTTGGCGAAGCAGCGGCTCAAGTCCCTCAAGTCCAGAGATTCGGCGGACTCTGCCCCGTCCCCGTTCCTCCGGGTAGATGTTCCCGTACTCGGTGGGGTAGAGCAGCCTCGGTGCGTTAGCCAATGCCAATGCTAAATGCAGCGGTCTGGGGGCTGGAGATGTTTAGGGTCTGGGTCTAAGCTCCAAGAACTCAATTCCCTACCGCGACTTGTAGCCCCCATCCCGTGTCTGGATTGTATTTGCCAGCTCGTCGTTATTTTGAACATGCTGTCTACTACAGCTAGCAAGATACTTCTGCTGTTTGCTGGCGATATCGCAGCTACGATCATCGCTATCCCTACTATATGTCTTCATCTTCTGTCCGAGAATGTCATACTGTCTGTGTACTCGTACCAAAACTAGGATGTCGGCTTTGCTGCTCACGAAAGTTCTGCTGCTGCTGGTCGCAAGCTGCTGTTGTTGTTGACCCTTGAAGTCGCAGTAACAGCAAACACCACAGCTGGAGCAGCTGCAGCAACAGCGACTGCAGTGGTAGTCGTGCTCGTAATAGTGGTAGTGGTAGCGGTTACTGTAGCGGTAGTGGTAGTGATATTGGTAGTGGTAGCGGTAACCGTCGCGGTAGTGGTAGTGGTAGTGGTCATAGGAGTGGCAGTGGCAGTGTGAGCTAGAGTGGGGAAGGCAGTAAGGAGGAGTAGCAGTTGTCGTCGTGGTGGTGGTATTGGTGGTAATGGCTGTGGTAGTGATAGGGAGAGTGGCAGTAGCAGTAGGAGGAGGAGAACGGGGAGGAGGAGGATGGGGGGGAGGAGGAGGAGGAGGAGCAACAGGAGGAACAGGAGCAGGAGCAGCAGGAGCAGCAGGAGCAGGAGCAGTACTCGTCGTCGTTGTCGTCGCCCTCGTAGCCGCAGTAGTAGTGGTGGTGGTGGTGGTAGTAGTAGTAGCAGCAGCAGCAGTTGCGGGAGCAGCCGCAGTAGTGGTTTATCTTGTTGCAATGCTGCTGTTCTTGCTGTTGTCATTGCTTGTGTTCCTGCAAACACAGTGGCTTGCAAAATTTCAGATCCGGGGGCCGAAGGAAGACGTTGAGTATGCCCTGCGCCGCCTCGTAATTTCCCCGTTGCGTCAGGTAGATCGCTGCAACTGCCTAAGAGAAGGGATCCAATCTCGTGTTTTTTCAAGCTTGAAGCTGGGACGATGTTGGCACGGAGCCAGTAGTGTCTTCGCACAGAACACGTCAACAAAAGCCCACTTGTGCGATGTGGTCCCATAACGGTGGATGTCCAAAACTCTGCTCTGAGAACGACTCAACTTGGAATGGAAGCGGAGGTGCAACCCAGCCCCCTAAACGCTGAACCCGCAACAGACGTAGGGAACTCAAGAACCTGTAACCCTGACCTGGCCAGAAAAAACAGTGGCGATTGGAAGATGCATAACAATGACAGTAGTCATCGTCGTAATAAGTGTCATTATATAATACCGACTTATTAGTACTACTGAGCAGTAACTACTCGATACATGCTGCATAACACCCTGGTTGCACAGATCATCAACTCTTCACGATGGGGAACACTGAACTCTGTGTTCTTGCATGTCACAGCCAAAGCCCCAAGGAGCCCCTAAGAGCAACAAAGCTGAGCTGCGTTGTCATAAACATCACACCGCTTGGTGAGGGAATCAAAGTCTCCAGCCAGGTCGCCTTCGTTTAGCTCTCTGCAAAAGGGTGTAAAGTTACCGCAACTGAAAGCCACCTTCCCCGCAGCTCGGCGAATGCTTCTGTGAGTTTGAACTTCAAAATCTCACTGCCGTGTTCAGACGCCAAGAATCGTCCGGACTAGCGGTCTCTGCAGCCCATATTCAGCATGCAGTGCTACGACGTCTTCGAAGAGACTCATCCTGATCACTTTGCCAGGCCACAATTCGGACAATCACCGGCATACAAAGCTTGCTGGTATGTCCGGATGAGTCCTGACACAAGATTGGACGAGTGAGTCGAGGCCAGTTGAGGTGTTTCTGAAAGGGCAAAAGAATGAACAAAAAGCCAGGTGTCCTAGCTGGCCTTTGGCTGCATTCTGAAAGAAATCGTCGACAATTCGCACGCAGCTGAGCTGGTCTGCACCTGCAGTCACAACGGGTGTCGACGATGAATGTCGTGAGGCCTTGCACAGACGCGGAAGCAGCTTGGACTCCCACACGGTTTGCAGTTCTTGCACATATTCTCCGGTCGTGGTGCCTGGCCGTTACGGGCGAAAAGCGAGCACTGCAGCGACCAGCAAGACCAGTGCAGCCGTTGTGCCTTCCTTTTGATGCCGCCAGTCGCCTCGTCCAGGTTCGAAGAGTGCCTCGGAGTGTCCGCGGTGACCAGGCCCCAAACCCACGGAAGAGCAGAACTGGCACCTCAGAGACGGATCCGTGAAGGTGTCTTCGCCGTAGCCCGGAGGGCGCAGCTTGGTGGCGAGGATCACGCCCACTGCGAAAACGGCGAGAAATGCCTTGTTGATCAAGGATGCCCGCATGCGCACTCGTTTACACGCATGCATGAAGAATGTATCAAGTATGCATGCATGCATCTCCCGTGCCCTTGCACGTGTGATGCACGTCGGTTTTGGACCTCGACCTTGCCCGTGGTTCATTTAGGGTTTCGATCTTCGTATGCGTTGTCGTCTCTGACAAATCTGTTCAATCCCAGCATTGGAAAAAAACTGCAGAAAAGATCACAACTTGTGCACGAGCACAGACCGGTTACTCTTGCGTGCGAGATCTTGCGAGTACAGACAACCAACCATCAAACCACCGCCAAAATGCCAGCGGCAGCATCTGCCAAGGAGCGCAAATAACAAGAAGAGCTGTTCAAGATGGTTTCCGCAAGGAAAATCAAAATCCTAAGCACCAGGCCAAAAATGCGATGGCCGCCTTCGGAAGTTGGACTGGCAGGCAGTGTTCCTGGTCGTGGGGCCTTAGCAAATCAAGTGACAAAAGGAGCTGCACTTGAAGGCCTGCTCTTCCCAACCGGCATAGGTGTAGGCTGTGTGGCTTTGGGGGTTTCGGGGCCTTGGCCAAACAGCACTAGACTCCAAACATCCACCAAAATTCGTGCTTAGCCTGAAAGAATCCAGGATGCGGTCTCGTTCCTGCGATTCTGAGGTCGCAAGGCTCCTCACTTCCGAAAGCTTGGGGCTCTCCGTCGAGATAAAGCCTGGCCCCTTGTTTATGACTTCATGTTCCGAGAGCGTAGAGTGCCACCTGTCCTGCTCATGGACGGCCAGCAGAACTGCATCCTCAACACAGGAAAGAAGCTGGAGCGGACTCCTTTTTTAACCGAGTCCCTGCCTCGTCGTCCGCTGGTGCCGTGTGAAGAATCGTGCGAGGACCATGCATGTTGAGAGCCGGGTGTACAGGTGACACCTCGACTAAGAAATTCGAAGCTTTCCTAGGTCCTACAGTAGATGTCCACGGTCTTCGGCCCGACTACAGTGGTAGCCCGCTCCTCGTGTTTGCGTGTAACAAGTCTGCTTCGTCTTTCCGAACAATCCTTTCCTTCAGTGTCAGTGGCTTAGCGGGCCCGGTACAGTGGCATTTCGACGTCTAGCAAAACGTACCAGGTGTCAGTTTCAGGCGACACGAACCCTTGATCAAGCCAGCAGCAGTGGCACACATCCCCTGCGGTGAGCTGCATGCATCATGAGCTCGCATGCTAAACGATATGATCGCGCCTCCGTCGTACACACCTTGAACATGCATTGGCCCATCTTGTCACTCACCTCAGAACAGCAAGAAATCAGGTGAGCTCGGGTAGCTGTGGTCGTGTTTCGAAGCTTACCTGCCCCAAGCACACCCAACATCAAGAAGCTATCGGGCTTTGTCAGATCATCTGAGACGTGCTCTACAGCTGTCCAAGGTCCTGCAGCAGCGAAGGCTCGGCGAGGTTGGTGCAGGTCTGGGGTGCTACCCGCCATGACAAAGCAAGTCCTTCTTTCAGCATGCGAGGCACGGTGACAGCACATCTGCTGTTCCGTGGGACCTCGGCATGAATCCGCGCTACCTTCTGCAACCTCCTGCCTCCTGACAACTCTGCCTGACTTCAGTCCAAGCCGCCATGAGCTCGTGACACAGCCACTTCGCATCACACCTGGGACACATCGTCACTGAAACCGGAACGGGTTGGCCCGAAACGAGGCGCCGACTCCGCCTCCGCACCTTGGACACACCTCGCAGAGAAGAGGAGAAAAACTGCTAGGACGCTAGGAGATCTATGGAGATCTAGGAGCTTCCGAGCTTCCGAGCTTCTGCCGGACTCTCAGGCCAATGCCAAGCATCCACAGCTGATGGAGTGCTGGGCTCTTTCTGCTCACGGCTTGTCAATGCCACGGTACACCTTGACAAGAAGGGCGGCAATTGGAAAAGTAGCTGATGTAGTCATGTTCGCTGCAAAACCTGGGGGTCAGCAGCTGTTTGTAATGGTCTAAGACAAGAAGGGGCTGCTCCTACCAGCGCCAATTGGGACAGCGAGCCGAAGCCAACCGAAGACTGTCATCCTCAACATTCCTCAACTCTTCAAAACCTCGGAACCTGCAAAACGGCTCTGGAGTCTTCCGAAGCCCGGACCCTCCAACCCGGAACCACAAACCGCAGCTCCAAACTCTGTAAAACCCAAACCCGTACGTCAGGGCCTTGCCCACAGCATCACCAACGTGAACAGCGCCAAAAACATGGGAACGGAAACCATCGAGTCCATCAGGACCTGGCATCGACAACTCAGGTTTAGGGCCTGGCGTTGCTCAGTTCAGAGATTGGGGTTTGGGTGTGTTCCACTCAACACCAATAAGGTAGAACGAAAGGCAAGGCTGCTGTACCCACTTGCCCTCTCACGAAGATGCAGGAACCGACTCTCTTCTCCCATCGCCGATCAAACAACACAAAATACCAAGATGGTACCCACTATCCAACGCCTTTCGATGGAGGGAGTGCGACGCCAGATGGTTTAGGCTTTGCCGCTGGCCCTGCACACGGCCCTCGTGGAAAATGTGAACCCTGGCCTTGTGCAAGTGTCTTGGCAGTGCATCCGCCCGCTCGATGCCCTCCTGCATGAAGGACACTCCAGCCACCTGCGGCACTCTTGCGATGGCGACCGTGACTGCCAACTGTCTGTAGCACTCGCACAAACCTTGATTGAACACATTACGATGCCGCATGGCGGAGACATTGACATCATTGTCTGGACAGTCTTTATACTGTTCGGCCGCAAGCCGAAAGCAAGCCTTTCTCGGATCGCATCTATGCAAACACACCAACTAGAAACGGCTAGATAAGTGAGCACAACACACACACACACCGCGCACATCAGAGGGCAGGACCTTGTCCGAATGCCTGAGGCGGCCTCAAACCCCAAACCCTAAATAGCAAGGCCTCTTTCGCCAAGTCTGCACCCAGTGCTTGGGGCGAGAAAGATGATGCACTCTGTTCCCAAGTCTCTGCAGGTTCGAGCTCCTGCTCTCAGACTTCCAAATTGGATGAGCGATCGTGCAAATAGTACAGGGTGCTGAACCGCTAGTCCTGACGCAACGCAAACTGTGACTACTAGCACCCTTGCTCTGCCCTGGCTGCTCTTCCGAGCGGCGGCAACCCTCGTGTCCTCACAGAGGCCCTGCTCTTCACTTCTGGCGTTGCACTCCAGCGCCGCCGGTAGCTCCTGCACCGCTCAAGCGGACATGCCAAAGCTCTCAAGTTCGGGTGGCACTCGGTACAAAACTGGGAACCTTTTCTGTCCGCATCCTGCCAGCTGCTTGCAGCTGTTCGACTGCATGTCTCTGCGAGTTCGGCGCATTTGCTTGGGGTTGTTCTCGATCCAAGCTCACAATTGTCAAACGCGGGTCATTGAAATCGCCTTCTTGATCGTCAGCATTTCCTCCTCACAAATAGGAGGTAAAACTAGGGAGAATCACTGAAACAAACTGAAGTAGGGCAGTCAGCAGCTCTATGCCAAGAGTCGATGTCGAACTTTCCACCTTCACCTTCTTCTTTCACCTGGTACCACCGGATGCCCACTCTGCTCTTGCACAGACAAGGCTCACCTGGACTACCACAGTTGCAAGGGAAGCAAGAAATAGGTCGGGGACAGGCTAAGGACCTGCCCATCGCAAGGCGAGCTTTCGTGGAGCATTCTCGCAGCCCGTAAAGTCCTGAAATAAGGCCAAACGCCAGGCCCTCCCTCTGCCGTGCCTTTGCTGTAGCCGAAGCCAAACCATAAAGCATCGCCTCCTCTCGACTCCAACTACCCAGGCTGATGCCGAATGTCGTGAACTGCACTGGGTAAGTGCTGCCATGGCCTTGGGGGACCTTTGTGCCTCCAATCGCTGCTCGGAGGCGACTAGTGAAACCTTTCCATTTTGCTTTAACTTCGGAGCCCATTTCGGAGCTCCACTAAGCCGTGCAGTCAACTCTCCAGGATCAGGATGGTGGTTCTTAGGTGAAAGGGTGCCTAAAACAGAAACTGGCATTTGTAGATCGAAAACCAAGCCTACATCGCTGCAGCTCTTAGGCTTCTCTCTGACATTTTCCCACAACAATCCCAAAGGAGACCAGAGAGCAGGTTGAGCCAGTATGAACCAGCTTGGCGTGATGCGTCACTGTCGTGGACACACAAGAACTACCAGACCAAGAGAAGGACATGCAAAACGGGAAAAAGGCCACGTTCCGCTTCTACACCGAACAGGCTCCTCGAAGTCCTGGGCCATGCCTGAGCACCAGGAAGCCATCAGCACCCCGGCCACCGTGTCTCCAGCACCAATCGGGTTCAGACCTGGGAGCTGGGATGAGCTGGGAGGACCGAGGACCGAGCATATGTCAACTTGCTGGTGCTCACATGTCCAGAGGTTACGACTTCTTTTAGACTTGGTGGGTACCTACCAGACCACGCAGGGTCTATATTCCAAGTCGAAACCTGAGCAAAGCCAGAAACGTCAGCCCTCAGTCCCGATCTTTGAAGGGCAGATCATATGTATCTCCGAATACCTACCTCAAACAGCCTCGGCCGGAAACCTGAACCAACAAACAGCTAAAACCTAAGACTCAAGTCTCGCGAACCCCCGGTTTTGCAGAAAGGCCGCAGTCAACCTTGGGAATGTCGTAGCGCACCGCCGAATCTCGCGAGAAGAGAAACGCGGCCTGGGGACCAGCCTTGCTCAGGGCATCTTGATGCCCGAAACAATAAGTAGCCGCAAACAACAGTCGGAACCATCGCAACGAACACCATCACTACTCATGACTCATCATCATGGCCTTTCACCTGATCGTCGTCATCACGTCTTTGTCTCCTCGAAAAACCGTCAACAAATTCCTTCGGCGGCAGCAACGGCAACAGCAATAGTAATACCGGCAGCAACAACCGACACCCCATCAACACCACCACCACCACCACCACCACCCCATCACCACCGGCTGCCATCACTAGAAGAAGAAGCGGAGCAAATGCTGGTGCAAATGCTACTTCCGGTGCCGGTGCTGTATTGTAGGAGCTAGTGCTACTGCAATTGCTGGCGCATTGTTGGTGCTGTTGTTTCTGATGCTGGTCGTAGTGCAGCGGTAGTAGCGACGGTGACAGTGCTGCTGCCTTTGTGAGATGCTCTTGGTCGTGCTGGCGGAGATGACGACAGCTAGCATCATCATGATACTCAGAACAATCAGCATGACGGCGACACCCATGGCGAAGCCGACGATCAGAACAAGCATATCACTAATCGCAAATGTCAGCATAAATATCATTACAAGGAGGGGAACCTTGCTCATCATTGTAAGTAATGACATTGGCACCTGACCTACGATGCCAGGGATGATGAGACCGGTAAAATCTCGTGGAATATTTCCGAGTCGAGGGACATCAGTAGTCGCACCGGGTATGAAGTATCGCTCCTACCCCAGACCTCGTGCCAATCGTATGGCAGCGTGTTGTCGTAGTGGGCGCTGCGGTATCTCTTGTATGCCAGCTGCAGGCCAGGAGCAGTGATGGCCGCATGCTTCACTCCGGGATACTTGTCAAACCTCACCGGAGTCACACATTTCCATTGTCCGTGCATCACACACTCGCAGCATGCACGAATCAAAAGAAGCCTGGGCCGAGCAGCATTTTCGCCACTGCTTCTCGAATTTGATGTTCCCCGACCTCTCCTTCTCGGAGGCCTTGCGCCCCCATCAACGTACATAGCTCCACGGCATTGACCTGACATTCACGCCATCTGACGAAGAAACGTGACAATGAACGGCAGCGAGGTCTGATCAAGAAACCCATGGGAGTGTGCATTTCCGTATGGGTTTGCGGGGGGTTGGGGTTCGGGGTTGGGGTTTAGGGCTCTTTAATGATCGCATACATGTGAAAACCTTGAGTTTCGACCGAAAATTTCTGCAGGCCTCGGCCAACCTGCACCTGTCGTAAAGGAATGGAAGGGTGGCCGACATCCAAAGCGAGACTTCCTGTAAAGCTTCTCGGTGTAAGAGGCAGAGATTGAAACTTGGGAACTGGGCTCAGGCTTCGCTTGGCAATACTCAGTGGTAAGAGCTGGTCGACCATTGAACAAAATGGACTCGGACTCTTCCCTGAGCAATCGAACCTTGTAGATGTCGATGTACCCGCTCGCTAGGAGATCGGCAATGTCCTCGAAGGCAAACGACGTTTTGTGTAGACCCATGAGTGGCAAGCCCCCAGCTGGCCTGCGATAAGGGCTACAACAAGGATCCTCGTAGCTTGGCCCTTCACACTGAAGGTTCATTGATGACGGGTCCAGTACTGAACAGTCCTGGCAGGAACCTTCCGTCTGTCATCTTTATCACTTGCAAGTGAATGCTCTGTGCAATCTTCCCAGCGCATACCCTGAACCTCCGAAAAACTGAAAAGGCTACACTTTACATCCGGCAAACACCAAAACCTTGGGCCTCAAACCCCTTCAAACCTGATCCCCGAACAGTATACGAAGGCCATCTGAGTCCGAAACCTGTAAAGCTCCAAACACCTATCATCCTAAACCCCAGAACTGCCACTCAAAACCCCTACACGCCATGTGCACCTAGTGCCTCTGCAGGCCTGCACTGGCTTCACCGCATCCAGGACGCACAAGGCACCTGTACCCTTCGCCTCAGCCGCAGCCTGGTACAGCCGTGACGTGGTCCCATTCCTAAGTGCTGCCAATCAACCACTGCATCGATGGATCAAGAAGAGCTTCAGAACTACTGTGATGATCATGGTGACGATGATGGTAACGATGACTATGATGAAGGAGACACAAGAAAAATGACTGCAGCACTCCGAAATGCAAAGCAGAAATGATCTGAGAATCGACAAAAACCAGATGCAACGTAGTAGAGGTCTCTCGCTCGCTCTCTCTCTACCGGGCGTGAGGGTCGCGACAGCATCCACGTCGCTCCCCTCGTGCGCACACGCACACCCGCATGCCTTTGCGGGGTGTTCGTCCTTCCCCTCCGGAATTTTTCCTGGAGGGGCTCGGCTTCACGAGTGAAGGAGTTTCGTCGGGAATGTGCCCCTTTTGTCAACGTTACGGCATCCCCCAAAAGCTTACGGCTCGGCTGTACAAGGACTCGCCGAGGCATGAAAAAAAGAAGGCCTGCTCGTTTCCTTTGACACTCAACACACAAGCAACCAATCAACGAGATTGAAAAGTGCTCCCCTCTATCCCCACAACTGCAGCCCTTCTGGGGCTCGAAGGTCAAGCTTGCATTTCTATCCCCACTGATTGTAAGCAAGGACTTCTAGGGCTACGTGGCTGAACTGAAGAGTGAATTACGGCCTTCTATTCCCCTCGAATTCACGACTTTGCTTCAAGGCGGTGTGTTGAAAAGAATCAAAGATTGCAGGCCAGGACGGGCCCAAGTTTGAGGGGTTCTACTTGAGAAGGATTGAGAGGAAGAGTGCCCCCCAATTCCTGTTAAAAAATTCACACCTGAAGTAACAGAACTCCCTTGCAAAGGTCGACTGGAAAAGCTATTGACACGTATCCCCCAGCTCAAGGGAAAAACAAAAACGGCCTCAGAACGAGCCTCTTCTTCTCGCCCGTGCTTGCTCACAGCAGTTTCGCGACACTTGCGGGCACGTGCTTTGCGTCACTTGACCCATCACCCCAGCATACCGCCATAGTCGGCACTCCCGCATGATTCCATGGTAGATCACGAGGTTCGCGTCCTTGCCAATATCACGACCTTTAATTAGGACTTTTGCCCCGCCCAGCCACTGGGTAGGAGAGGAACGGTGTGGTTTGCAAGGCAAAGGCCTGGTCGTTGTCAAACTCTGCCCTCCCCCCGGACACAAGCTTGGAGAGGAAGCTTTTGCAGTCACCGCCACCCGCACAAGGGAGTAGTGTAACGTTCTTGCCGATGTTCTGTATGGCTCTAGGTGCCCTCCTCTCTCGGAAGCTAGTTACAGACGAAAGGCGGGGGCTCGGGCCCCTTCAAAGGCACAGTAAGAAGGGGCCTTCCCCCCCAAACCCCTTTTGAGCTGTCGAGGACCACGGCGTCTTCGAAGTCGGTGTAGGCACCTTGAGCCTTGAGCCAAAATGGCTACTCTCTTTCTTTCCTTCGCCAGGGCTATGGCGAAGGAACACTAGAAAAAGAAAAGTTGTATGCCGACAGAAATCCCAGTGAAGCTTTAGGGCCAGAGTTCTGGTGATAAGACAAGACAGAACACCATTATCTGCTGCTCCTCCAATGGCCAAGCATGTGCTGCATTTGAAAAACACGGCTGTGATGCTCGAGAGGCCTCGTTCTTACAGTACGTCGAGAGGCGGCCAGGTGCCCATCAGCAGGATGCCCCTGAAGCTCGAAGCAGCATCCTAGGCAACAAGAGCCGAGGGATGCAGACAACCAGAACGACTGTGCTTTGAACGGCCCCTGCCAGGAACCCGTGCGTCTTTAAAGACCTCATGTTTTGGGACATTGAGGGATCAAGTCGGAAAGCCACTGTACTGTAGACTGCTTTAGAACTATTTGGATTGAAAGTAGACTTACTTTTACGTTGGCCTCAAGGTGGAAGCAAGCCCCGTCTTTTGCATGCCGGTTGCGATGATTCTGGCCAACAGCTCTTGTGCAGCAGCCTCCTCAATCGGCTGTGACGGAGCCACGAGCTCGGTGACCACGGGGCTAGCACCGGAGGCAGCGTAGTCGACCAGAGTGACCAGTTGCCTCGTTGCCGCGCCCGTCTGCGTCGTAATGTCCTGTATACCTTGCTGGGACAGCAGGCGCTTGACCTCTTCGCCCGTGCTCCCACCAAGAAATTGGCAAACAGTCACCGGGCATGACCTCTCCGGCCGTAGCCTCAGAAAAGTATTGGCAGCTTTGGCGGCGTTCTGCCCCTTGCCGCCAACTCCAGTAATAGCAGCCTCTGCCCGGTTCACCTCAGGGGACATGGGGAGATGCGTACTCAGAAATCATCATCATCGTCACCATAGCCAGCATCACCGCCAGCATCTCCCTCCTGGCCCAGGTCCAGGTCACGCAAGCGGAGGATGGTCTGCAAGCCCGGGTTGAGGCCAAGCACGAGGAGCCCAGCAGGAGACGGGGGCTCGCTCATAGCCCGTGCCGGAACATGAAACCGCAACCACGTGGCAAGAGCAAGGCCCAGAAAGAGGCGAGAGAGCTTCGCTTGACATCGACAACGAAGGCTCACAGGCCCCATCCTGTTTGAGCCCAGGCAGAGATCAAAAGCCAACTTTCAAGGCTTCTAAAAAGCGGGCTCTGAGTGCTCCGATTGCTCCTTGGGCTGCCCTAAGGCCTGAATCTCTTTCTCGGCCAAGGATTGGCAGGCCTTTGCTGCCAAGAGCCTCGGGCCAGTGTGCGTGTACATATATATATATACATGCACACATAGAGAAAAGGAAGAACGCGGATGATAATGATACTTCTAACAATCGGATTTTGAATGAATAACCCGTGAATAAACAACGCACAAACACACATACGTACACACATCCACCCATCCATCCACGCACCCAGCCAGCCCGCCAGCCGGCAGCCAGCCAGCCAGCCATCAATCCAGCCATCCATCCATCAATCCATCAATGCAGGCAGCCGTCCAGGCAGCCAGCCAGCCAGCCAGCCATCCAGCCAGCCAGCCAGCATGGCTGCCAAAAAGCCAGCCATGCATGCAGACGTTCATGAGCGTTCACATGGATACCTATACATACATAAACATAAACAAAAACATAAAGATTAACATATACGTATATATATATATATACATACATATACACATACACATACACATACGCATACGCATACGCATACACATACACATACACATACTCATACACATACACATACACATACACGTACACATACACGCATACATAGATACATACATACATACGTACATATACATACATAGTATGCAAACACATGCTAAAACATCACACACATACGCACCCGGAAACACATGCACATCAGCAGACACATACATACATACATACACATACATAGACAGACATACACAGACGCACACAGACATACACTTGGAAACACATAAAACAGATCACACACGTGCGTACATACATCCATGCATGCATACATACATGCAGACACGCACAAATAGAGACGTACATACAGAATACAGACATACGTGTACATGCGTATACTTACATGTACACTCATATACCTACATATACATTCATATAGATACATATAAATACACTTACATATTCAATATACATACATCCGTACATACAAAGCAGTACATAACAGTACATATGTATGTACATGTTTATACATGCATATGCATACATATGCCTACATCTATACATACATATGAATTGTCATTACATCTTTGTGTGTAGGTACATATTGATAAAGATAGTATTATAGGTACCATCTGCTTGTGTGGACAATGCAGCTGCTTGGGAATTGCAGCTGCCATGGGCATTCGAAGCCGCTTTCAGACTGAAGGCCTGGAGAAACCTGTCAGAGACTATACTGGTCGCTGAGGATGCGACGCGCTGGAGTGGTTGAAGCTTTTGTCACCTGTGAAGAGACATCTGACACCCCGTAAGTTGATGGCCTCCAACCTTATCTGAATCCGAGGTCGTAGCTCAAGCGGTCCCGAAGGCACTTGGAAGTCGCCGTCGCAAGCCAGCGCGACTGACAGACGCAATAATACCACATTGGATTGGACAGGAAGGGAAGATAGATTAAGAAACCTGACAAACGCCGCTTGTAGCCCTCAGCTGCACGTGAGGTATGTACAGTGCCAGAGCAGTGTGGAAAATCATGCACTGGCACTTCTTGCATCAGCAGAAGGAGACTGTGGCAGTCGCATTTGACATTGCCAGGCTACTGGTGCTCGAGTGGAGTAGTCCTTTGCTCCTCACAAGACAGTGGCCTTGGAGCGTGTGCCAAGCGAGTCTCACAGCTGATCCTGGAACCAAATACCCCCAAGAACTAGATCCGATCTGCAGAAAATCTCCACTCTGTGCTGCTCTTTTCTCCAAGGTACCCCCAGCCAGGCACGTGCGCAAAGGATGACGTCAAACGAAGTCATCATCCATCACGGGCTCTGCTCCTAAAACTCCGACCATCCCAGCCCACCGCGCCAAGCTGCCATCTAATTGTTGTCACAGCACTCCTGCTGGCTCACCTTGAGTTTTGGGCACGGTGATATGGGTGGCCAAGAGCTGCTCCTGCCGGGCTTGGATCAGGAATGGCCGACACTCTAGCCAAGGACAGCTGATGACAGCTATCAACCAACAAGACCAGCAATTTGGCGGCGCAGTCATGACAAGCGCATTTTGGCACAAACCATCTAGTCCTGGATCCACCGCATGACCTCGGCATAACCTTGTTGATGCAATGAAGGCCCCTATGTGCCACTCCTATCCACTAAAAGCATGCTGCTGATATTGCACCACAGACGATGCTTTTTCGCGCAGCATGTTTCCGCTGCAGCTAGGATCCGCGGCTGCGGGCTGCCAGGCTTCAAGCACTTTCAACCTCAAGGCTGGCTTGAGACGTCTCTGAAAACGAGGGAACACCAAGAACTGGACAACCTTTGACTTGCGCACAAACACTGCAGCAGATAGCAACATACAGACCCATGTGACCCAAGCCCCGAACAGCCAGCATCCGCAAGAACCGGCTCCGGCACAACTCGACTTGCCCTAGGCAAGGTCTCATCCCTGGATCCGAGGAAGCCGCCGACTTCTTCTCTGCGGGTGCGAGGGGTGTCGTCTCAGACGGCTTGTCCTTCCACAGAGTCTAAGTGAGTGGAAGTGAGTGGAGTTCCATGAACGTCGGAAGCAGCGTCCTGAGCGCACTGCTCCCTGAGCTTCAGATGGCTCCACAAGGCGATGCCACAGATGGTGACCTGCAGCACGTTCTGAGGATCTCTGTCTCTGCTGTTCAGCGACTCTGAGAAACCTAGGGAGCAGGCAGTGAAGCCCATGTACTGCTGGTGGGAAATCGGATCACCGAACACCAAGCTGGAACTGGCCACGATGGTGACATCCTGGTCGCACGAATGCAGACGGGAACACGCACACAAGACAACAACCGACAAACCAACTGCCTTCACAACACCAATGATCACGAAGGCGAGGGCTGAAAGTCTTTTGAGGGTCAGGGCGATGAGCACGTTGAGGCAGAAAGCTACTGCAGCATTCAGAAGGACGACCCACCACATGTTCACGAAGTCGTTAAAGACTTCCGGTGACCAGGTAGAAATGACTCCGGCCATGAGCGGAAACAAAGAGAATGGTGCTTGAAAAAGGACGAATGTCAGGACATCAAGTTTGAGCCCTGCACCGGTGAGAACGATTTCACCCAGCAGGTTTTTGGAAGATTCCGCGACTTGCGATGACAATTGGAAGACCAGGCCCAGCATCTGGAACTTGATCTCTCCGTGAGCACAGATGCAGCAGCCGGTGACGACGATGGACAGAACCATCAGCTTCTGCCAGCTGAAGGTCTGTAGCCCGAGCAAGCAAGATGCGAAGAAAATAAAAGCAATATTGCCCTGCTTGCAGAACTGCAGGAAGGCAACGCTAGAGTAGAAATATGCCTGGTTGGAGCAGGCCAACGCGACGGCGAACAAGACGCCAAGTGGCACCAGATATCGTATCAACAAGCCTCGATTCTCGATGGCCTTGTTCATCGAAGGGTAGATGGACGGCGCAGCACCGTACAGCATCACGGAAAGCATGGTTGTCATAGCCATGTGCACTGCAGTGAGGTGCAGAGCATGAGGAAAACGACCTTCATGCATCAAGTACTTGTTGAACGTAATGAGTCCTGCCGAAACCTCAGACGCATCCAAGACATCTAAATGCTGCGTTTGCCAAGGCCAGCGCGATCTTCAATGGAGCTCTTTTCTAAGGCCAAGGAGCAGATATGTAGGCCCCACCAATAACCATCACTTCCGAAGCTTTGCGTGCGAACTCGGCAATGTCGGTGCTCGACATGTTGCGTAGATGCCTTGGTGCACTCGCAACTGTAAACAGGGTTCAACACGCCGGTTGAAATACTCAATGTACAACGAGTCTTAGGGCTACCTCCGATTAGTCCTGCTGCTGCAGCTGCTCCTGCTTCCTGCTTCCTGCTCCTGCTCCTGTTGCCACTGCCTCTGCCGCTTCAGCTGCTACTGCTGCTGCTACTGCTGCTACTGCCTACTGCGCACTGCCTACTGCCTCCTGCACACTACTACTACCTACTGCCTACTGCCCACTGCCACGGCCACTGCATTCGCTACTGACGACGACAACGCGGACGAGGACGACCACTGCCAGTACGGTTTCTTCTTCTTTTCTAGTCATTGCTCGGACAGAAGTATAGGGCTGGAAAAGTTGGTGTTGGTCAGATGCAGAAAACACCGATCAGATGAGGCGGACGGAGACTGCACGCGTAGGAAGGGAGAGAGAGCGAGAGTTCTTGCAGAAACAGAAAAGTGCACGAGAGGCCAGAGAAACGGAGACAGACAAAGAGACAGCATGTGAAGGACGTCTGCTCTCTTCAAGGTCTTTCTAACGCCCGGAAAGGTCTTGCGAATGGCACCATGCCACGAGACCAGAGTTGCCAAAGCGTAACTCGGACAGCCAAGTCGCAAGTAGCTCTAGCTCTGGTACGATAACTGAAGACGGCGCGAAGCACCGAAGCAAAACGTGTACTAGTACGGCGTGATTGACTGGGCCGAAATGGCTATGATGGACCATGGAAATATGAAATATGCAAAAAAATCTGCCTGCATAGCACAAATCTTGCCGGACTCAACCACCATCGCACCAGTGCTTGGTGTTTCTGAGATGGGCACCCTTTCGCTCCATCACACTGCCTTTCTTTGGGCCACAGTGTTGCTCGGGCTCACTAAAATAAGTCTCTCCCCAGTGCCAAGAACTGGGGCAGAGTTGATGTTCGTTGGTGCTGCTGAGATACACATGAACACCTCGATGTTGCGATCCGAGGATTTTGGTACGCCCAGGGCACCTCCGCACGTGCCGTGTTCATGCTGCTGTGTAACGAAATTTCTTGTAGTAGGGTCGGCGCCAGAAAATTCTTCCTTCGATGCCGCACCGGGCAGGTCCACCTTGGACCAGCTTCCAGACACGATAAGACAAAAGAAGAGGTCTTTCCGGCCTTCTGTGCCAGCACTGCAATCGGCACAGCACTCAGAGCCGGCTCCTCAGAGTGAAGTCTCTGACATCGGGCCAGACCCAGACCCTGACCCAACCCCTCGCCTTCAGGAGGTGCTTCAACTCCTCCGCTGCTTCTGGGAACCTCCAAAACACAGCCGAGTTCTTTCGATACACGAGGCATTTCTCCAAGATGCCTGCTTCTATCTGCAGAGTCCACCAGGAAGACAATGGCACTGCCAACTGGGAAGTAGTCCTGAGGGCACTCGAATTTAGCTGATCCTACTTTGTCTTGGCGGAGGACCGCAAGCAGAAGGCTCTTTTGGGACTGGCGTCCTGCCACAACCGCCTGCCGATCTCGTGGCCGGCAAGGTCGAAGGCCTTGTACCGGACCTGGCAGGGACTGCATCTCATGGACTCCTCAATGAGTCTTACGTAGTCGCAAGATACATAGGCTTTGTAGCTGTTCCGATACGAACAGGAGCAAGTGCCGTCAAAAGCTGTTCCGAGACAACACGGCCACATCCGCCAGGTCGGAGGTCGGCTGTGACTCAAAGTTGACTCCAAGTGAGCGTGGCAGAATTCCAGGGAAAGTTAAGTTACCCAGGCCTTGTCGATGATTAGCTCCTTGCTTTGTGGGTGGAGAGTCGGGACTTGCGCAACCATGCGATCCTGAGATGAAGCAAATGAGCCTAATAATATCATAGGATCCATCATCAGTTGCGACCGCAACTACACTCGGCGAGGCTTGACCACGGTGAGCATCCTGAGCATCAGCCGGGCTACCTGCGACCGAAAGCCGACATGGCCAAGCAGGATCAGGCAGGCGAGCATCCGGAGCATCACGAGCATCAGCTGCACCGAGGGCGGCGGCAAGTGCATCGGATCGGGATGGAAGCCCAGGCACCATAAGCTTGCTAGCATGCGACGGCCAGCCGCACAATCTTCACAGCGACGTGCTGAACGGGCTACGACCCGAGACTGAATCAGGTTCGTGACTTACACCTCCGACACATGAAGTTGAAGCAGTGCTTCGCAAGGAACTGTACCTTTGCAAGCAAGTGTCGTTTTTCAGCATCTGCAGCAAAGTCGTCTTGCCTGCGCGACAAGCTGAATCGCCGATACATCTCGAGCTGAAGACATCCACACGTCGGCATCGACATCTGGATTCAAGCTACCAATAACTGCCGGCGCCATCAAGCAGTCAGACACACATCAAGACCCCCAAACAGGGATCGAATGGAAAGGCCTGCGTTGTCCAAACCCAAGAACAGCAGGACCGCATCCACCGTCTCATCGGTGACATCGAACCTCGTCTGGGGACCTCTACTTCAAGGACCTGCCAGGACCTCAGAGCTGGGCCCTGGGCAGGCTTTCCTCCTGCAGCGCCACGGCCGGCAAGGGAAGCTCGGCCTCCACCTCGTCGCTCACCGCCGCGGCCGCCATGGAGGCAAAGCTCTTACAATTTGGGCCTGAAATAAGGGGGGCTGGCTTGCTGCTGGGATGATGCGATGCTGAAGGTGCTGTATCTGATGGCACACACAAGGGCTTGGACCAAACATGCGTCGTTCATCCGCGACTCAACCGCAACTATCAAGTGAAGCCTCTCGGAAGGGGTGAATGCGGGCAGCCAGGCCTGGTGCTGCCCACTGACGACCGCTTTAGCTGCTGTTCCTGCTTGTGCCAAAGCCTCAAGTGACGTTCAACGGACACTCCTTCCAAGCTTTCAATGCTTCTGTATCCCGGCCCGGCCCAACCCTACTACAGGCAGCGAGTCTTCCAAGGGAGCTGCCGCAGACATGCGTCTGCGGCAGAGACTGTACGAGCTGCAGGATTGGGCAGCCTGGTCGGAGGCATGCTCTACCTTTGGCAGAAGAACAAGGTCAAGCCTGAGAAGCACGTGCGCATCCGGTTGACCGCGTTGCCGCTCGGATGGAAGAGCACTCCTTCACTTTTTTCTGCATCAGCCTCGAGGGTCAGGCAAGGTCCTACTACCAACACGCATAACAGTGCAAGAATGAACCGAAGCCTGCTATGCTCCGTACAGCCCGACGTTTGATTCTCCCGCTTGTCCTCGGAGAAATCAGGGAACCACTCGGAGCTCGGGCACTAGGAACTCAGATCCAGGCCACCGCCTGCGCTTGCAGACCTGGAAAAAGCTCAGCTCACACAGATGCAGCTTATCATCACAACAACGAATACTGCTTTGTTGTTCGTTCCCTTTTCTTCCGTTTTTGGCAAAATCAGATCCCGAACGGTGTCACGACAAGCGTTGGACGTGAGTAATATAGGCTATTGGGGGTTCCAAACCTGGTGCTCACATAGCAGTCACCGCCGGGTCTGAGTATAATAAGAAGCTCCGGCTTGATTTCCATGAATCAAAGTCTGGATTTTGACTGAGACTCATTCTCGCAATCACGTCAACTGGGTCTCTCTCTGAGCCCAGAGACTCTCTCGAAGGGAATACGGAACACAAAGCATTGAGTTTAGGCAGTTTCCAGGATTGGGTATCTGGAAAGGCCGGAGTGCGCGACCATCATCCGCTGTAAAGTTACACTGTAATTAGTAAAGACTATGGCATGCGACAGACCCGACAGCTCAGTCTGGGACACAAGTCAAGCTCATGTCGAAGGAGATGCTCGTCAGCTTGACAGGCCTCTGAGATTGGGGTGTAGGATAGGAAGAACTTCAAGAAGCGATTGCCGTCAGACCTAAGTCGTCCTTCGGCTGCTGCGAAGTAACCATCTTGGCAGCTATGGAGCTAGGACCCTCAGCCACTGGCCTTGTCCAAATGCAGCCACTGGTTGTAGAGGTCAGTGAGCTTCAGCTCGCTCTCAATTCCTGGAGCCGTGGAGCACCAAGAAATGCAAGACCGGCAGCTGAACTAAGGCACAGTCGTCTCGGAGTGTCTACGAACACTAGAGTTACTAAATCAAGCCATCTGCACATCCACAAGAGTGAGATCATTTTCGCACCAAGACTCGCAACCGAAGCTCGGCATCGCAAGTAGAGAGCCTGGTCGAATGCTCCTCCAGAGATTCTTCTTTCGCGGATCTCCCATGAAGCATCGGAACATCCAGGCTCCTCTTGCAGGAAGCGAAGGCTTCCGTGAACTCCCTTGGCTCCGAGACTCGAATCTGAGACCTGTCAGCTCAAAGCGCCTTCGGGTTCCCAATCTCGCGCAGAACCGGAAGGCCCCGGCCAAGCTTTCTAGTTGCGCTATGAAGGTCACGTTGTAGCTGGCCTGTCGAATATGCCATGTTCCACACACTCAACGCTACACTGGCCAAATCTTGCCAATCATCCAACAGCTTCCAAGAGGTACAGCCGACATACAGGAGCTCCGGGACAGGACATCTGCACGATAATCCCAGCCGGAGCACCTTGCCGGCCACTTCCAACAAGTCCTCGAGGAGCGGGGCCTTTGCCTTACACAATCAACAAGGTATGTCCAAAGAACGGGGCTGATGCCGATGGCGATGAGCGACAAGACTCGTGCTGTTGCAAGTTGCAACATGCCATACATGCTTCTGACTCTACCGGGACTCTACCGGCTTCTGTCCGCCTTCTTGCCAACTTTGGAGGCTTCGGATTGGTATGCCGCCTGGCAAACGGCATTTCCTCTGCCTTCTGACTTTGGGATCCAGGACTGCCTTCCGAGGCGGTAGGCGCCGGTTTCCACTTTGTAGAAGCGCTGTGCCTGCTCACAACTCTTGCCCCAGCCTGAGCTGCACTTCGGTCTGTAGGTGCGGGGCCACACTGGAAGTCCTGACTGTCGGGATCACCTCCAGAGCTCTGTCGCTGACTCCAAGAGTGACTTCATGAGGAAAACCACAGCAGCGAACACAGGGCCGCACGGAAAGAAGCCAAGACCTCCGATGCCCCCAAGCCAAGGCCGCGACGCAAGCACGGATCGTCGTCCACCAAGGCAAATGCCGGCGACCTCACCGCCTGCATTTGTCACTGTCAGACAAACATCACAAACTTCGACGCATAGCAGCATGCGGTGTCCTTGTCACAAGAGGTGAGCTCGATGCATATCCTTTCATGCGAAAGCTGCTCAGCTACTTCACCAGTCCAGGATGCATAATCCTTTGTCGAACTGCCAATGCCACAATCCAAGCCCCATGCATCAACAACGGCAGAGCGTAGCCGTTGTGCATGTTGCCGCCTGCGTACATCATTCGCAGAGTGTGTGCAGATTAGTCGGCAACACAAAACTGCACCTGCGAGGACCGAGCACTCAATTCCTCAGTCCACCGTGTTACACAAGAAAAGACCCCCCAAGAAGCAGCCTGCTGGCCAGTCCAGTCAAGCTTCAACACACCAACGTAGAAATGGATCAGCTATCGGTTCATGATATCTTCGGCACAAGGGGTTCCGTGCCTTGAGCCAGATGTGCATGGGCACACGGCACACTGGCGATCTGCGTTCCGAGTACAACTCTGACCGCGGATAGAGCGACACAAGCTTCTGCAGTTCAGGAGCAAGACTAAGGTGAGATTGATCGTCTCCTTTTCTGACGTACGGATGCAGAGAAAGGGTTTGAGAGGCAAAAGGTTGTCGCCGCTGCTGATGGGACGTAGCTGATCCTCTCATCCTAGCCCACTGGTGAGGCTATGCGGGAATACAAAGCAGCTTGTCCTCCGGTCTATGCTGCAGTGTGGATGTGCCGCAGTTGCCGATCACAACACCTAGGTAACATCCCGACCTTCCTCTCACACCTGCCCTGGAAGACAGGAGGATGAGCTCTGTCAGAGCGCGTGGTGAGCACCCGGCCCTCAGCAGCATGCTGCCGTGCATGGGTGGACCACCCGCACAAAACTGCGAATCGGAAACAATGATGCAAGCTCCAACTTCACGATGACACACACTTTCCAAGATGATTCTTTCCGCCAGGATTTCTTCGATTCGATGGTATATGTACGGACATGAGTCATCGTCACTGAACCAGAGGAACCTGGACTGAGATCGATATCTCTCACATCGCAGGCCCTCAAGCTGAATTATGAACGCAGTCATTGCCAACGTTCATTCGGTTGAAGCTCTTTCGGTATGATTCTATGATTCGTTTACTCTTCACACTCCTCCTTCGTGAACTCCGAAGACCCACGCATAGACGACGTCTCCACATCGCCGGCAATTCCATCGTTCATGAGTTGGATCATCTGCTCCATGTTCGCTTCGGAATACATGGTCGGCACCGAGGCGTTGAAGCCGATCTTGGCCTCCAACTTTTGGCGCAGGTCCTTCAGATTGGCCATGGCATCCTTCATCTCCTGCACTTTCTGCACCTCCTCCAACCGGCGGGGGAAGGTAGGCACCGTGTACAGGCCGTTGATGATTTCCTGCTTCTTAGGGTTCTTCAGGACGCCACCCTTGGCACAGGCAGCGTGCACGGCAGCGCCATAAGGAGCCATGGCCGCAGCGGCCGTGATGATGCCTGAGATGCTTGCTCCACAGAGTGCACTGACGTCCAGGAAGTCCTGGCAGTGAACCACAATGAGATTGATGAACGTCACGACTTGGCTCATGTAGGCGATCGCGCCGCCAATATCCACCGTGCACAATGCGCTGAAAATGCCAGTAACCTCGGAAAACTGAGGATACTCGCAATGTTATACGTTTATATGCTTTGCGCAAGTGCATACACTAAGCAGGCTACCTTGTTGATTGGCCCGTCGAGGCTAACACGGCCGCATTGACCACTGTTCACAGCCGAGTTGATGGAGATACCCACGTTGGCGAGGTTGGCAACCACCATGCCGACGTCAACCCCGCATTGCACGCCATTTCCGATTGCACCCTGTCCAATTAGAAGTCGTCGGCCATCACGTACAGTCTGGTCTCCGAGCACGCTGATCTTGGTGGTGGTCAACTGCGGCGGCACCCCTGTGCACGTGGCCGCCGCCAGGGAAGCAGTCGCTGCCAGCTCGCCCATCACAGAGACGAGGCCGGTAACACCGACGGAGCATACAGCATCCACGTTGAGGTTCAGCGCACAGTTCGTAGCAGCATACGACAGCTTGGCTGCCGCATTAGCGACCCAGGTCACCAAAACGGCGCCGTTCACCTGGCAGGCATGCCATGCACGCCCATGGACTCACCCAGCCCTCTAGCCGTCAAGAACCTCAACTGCAAGACCAAGTGAATGCTGGTTGTCCCCCTGCCATCGGCAACGGAAGTGGTATTGCTGAAAGTTGTGGTCGTGGTCGTGGCTACGGTAGGTATAGGTAGGGCAGTGGGCGCAGTGGATGCGGACGAGGTGGGAACTGCGTTGGGTAGCCATGGTGGTGGCAGTGGTGCTGCCGCTGGCGGTGTCGTGATGGCCGTGTCGACAAAGCATCTCACACCGTCAACCCGGTTTGCACAGTGTGAGGCTGTAAGGATCGTTGGAAATGCCCGAAACTGCACTCGCACCTTTGCATTGTTGTATCTTCAAACCCGTCAACACTATCCTTCCAACTTGAGTCTCGCTCTTGACTTTCACTCGAGGCTCTCGGATCAGTTCGGACACAACATGCTCCTATGATTGTTGGATCAGTTCGGAACAAACGCGTTCCGAACCCTCCAGAGTCACATGCAGGATAAAAAAGTTCTCAGCTGCGAAATCTCCACGGCAGCCTAAAACCTCGACATAGCATCGCCCCAACCCGTTTGCACCTGGCAAGCAAGCTCCGATTCACCATCGCGAGGAGGAGGGCAGGTCCTGACAGGTGCGCCAACTTTGGAAGCCCAGGCTCTCAGAAAGCACGAGATTAGAGTTTAGGTTAGGACACAGGCACTCTCTGCTCGTCATCCTTCGGTGGATTCCTGGCCTACTCGACAACACGGGACTAGTTGACAACGCTTGCAATTATCTACGACAGCACATGATATGCTCAACATTTCACGATCTTCAGCCTTTCCCTCCGCGAGCTATCTGCCTGCTTACAACGGCATGTCGATCAGCCGTTGTGGTCATTTCATCTCGTGTTGATCGTGTCTTCAGGGTGAGCCGTCTGAAATTTCGACTGGTGATGAGTGGTTCGACAGAGTCAAGCTCAGCAGTTCCCAGACATGAAAACGTGAAAAAGATGAAAGTCTCACTTGCCGACTCAGCAAGAGACCCTGAAACATTCGATTGCGACATCTGCTGCTAAGATGGCGCCTGATGATAGCGTTGATATCATCGCCTCAGCTCTCCACATTAAACATGCAGCATGTCGTTACATGCGAAATTGTGTTCATTGGTTACGCCGTCTCGGAAGTACACTGCCATGACTTTGAACATCCGCTTAAAATGTCGCATAATGTCACGTAAGACACTGTTTATCCGAGCCCCTAAACCCGTCCGCGTTTTGGGAAACTTTTTGTGCCTCTTAGCCGGGAACCTCTGAACTTCCACACCTGCCTCCCCGGGGCCCGGGGCCCCCACCCATGCCGACCACGGAGACGAAGGCCTCTTCGGCTTTGGGAAGCCAGCTTTCACAGTCTCACAGAACGAGGTTCCCTCTCTTCCTCTGTATCCTTCTGGGTCCCAAGATTCCCAAGCAGCAACTTGGGACTTGAGAGCTGCACAGCCCGAGCACTGAGGCCTCCAGCACGTTGAATGCGCAGTAAGCATTGGTGGCCTGCAAGGGAATCGGAAGCATGCAACCCCGAAAAGCAGATCGATTCACAGCACGTTGCAAGTTCAGCTGGGCTGGACTCAACAGACACGAGGTGACTGGCGAACCTCTCCGCAGTAGCGTCACTAGAGCCTCTCACCTGACCTGGAACTGCAGCCGGTAACAGAAGACCACCGATCTACCATGCCTTTCAGCACCATTCTGGCACTACCCCCAGCATCTCGGAAACTGGGAGCTCATCTGGCCTTCCGCATGCGAATCTGTCGCCTTTGCTGGAAACTCAAAGACTGGCCGGTAGTTTTCGGATTGCTGTCCTGCAAGACATTGCACAGTGTTCTTTACAAGTTGCTGGAGGGCGCTTAGACTATTGTTCGGGTGCATGGATCCAGGGCACAGGTCAGCCAACACAAGTGGGTTTCGAGACAAAGACATAGAAATCGCGACCCTGAAGCCCAAAGGCAGCTGAGCGGCCTCGTGGCCTTGTACGTCTTGATCTCCGCCTGCGTACGAGCTTCCAGGCAAGACAGCATCATCATGCATCATCCATGCTAGGGGCGGGCGCATCAGGGGACATGCCAGGAGGACTATTTCCTGAAAGGACTGCGCCCTTTAGCTGTATCTCTTTGGCTAGCAACGGAGTCCTTGGTCAGCATCTCTCGGGCAGCGTCGGCGGGATCTGCGGGCAGAGAACGAACCTGCCACATATGCAAGAGTGCAAAATCCGATGCCTTTTGCAAGCGTGAGACTCAAGAGAAACGATGCCTGGCGCTGCTCGTAGTGCTTGGAATACTTGCGTCCAGTGCTCTTCATGGCCTTGCGGAGAGAAATGCAGTATCCACCACTGTGTGTTTTAAAAGGTGTACCACAGTTGGGACGATTCAATTGGCCGTGATTGATGCCAGAATTAATTAACAAAGATCTGCCTATGAGTAGGCATGGAAGCATTGCTCCAGGATTTGGGAACATAACGGTGCTTCTGCAGCTTGATCCCGTAGCTCGATGATTGTGCTGCGACGCTGCCATCTTCTTCCAACTCGACAAACACTCCACATTAGACGGGAGTTCGCAAAAAGGATGCAGAACCATCGATGGTTTGGCCCCTCACTGCCCGAAGCACTCCGAAGTCTAGGAAGTTTTCAGAAATGTTCTGACACCCGCCATCTCCAGGCTGGAGACCCAAGAGATCACAGGCCTTGAGGACGATCTTCTGCGCCGCCGTGTGCTTCTTGACACTCTTCAGTGCATCGGCCTCGAAACTCGGAAGAGCCAGGCGAGCTTAGTGCAGCAGGTGCTGCTCAAGGTTGGTCTTCCATCGGAATTCCCCGCGGTCCACCGCAAAGCCTTCGAGCCCCTAAAACGAGAAACAAGCCTTCAGAGCCATTTCGGCATCCAAGCCCAGGTTGGACTTGCCCTGGAAGGCGCCGAGATCCAATCCCTGGCAGAACCTCCTCGGCACGGGCCAGGAAACCGCGAATGAGGCTTCCTGCTTTCTTATGAAGTTGACCAACGGCGTAAAGGAGGGATCGTGGGGTTCAATCTCCTGCTTTTGCCGAAAGGCGTTGAAGGATAGCCAGATTCGACTCAGAAGCAAACCTCGTGCTCTCAAAAAAAATCCAAAAAAGGAGACACGAGCTCTCTGAAGCTTCAGCTCACTTGATTTGTTGCCTCAGAAGTTCCGATTGTCAGAAGCCAGAATTGTCCCCGACTGAAACATGAAGAGGGCTAGAGCCCTTTCCTCAATATTGTAGGTGTCTGGCGGTGGTTGCTCGTGAGAATTATGCTATGTTGCGGCTTCAGCTTGAGCGGACCCGTTTACTTCAGGTTGCGGCCAGGCACCTTGCTTTCGGCATGGCCATGAAACCCACGACGCCAAGGCCCACCGTCACGACCAAAGCAGCCTCACTTTCGTGCAACCAGTTTTCACATACAGGCTCGTAGCTCTTGACGTAAAGCTGCAATGGCTCCGGGAGCCAAGGCTCTAAAAACCGTGAGCGGATGCAGGGCTTAGACACGGGGCTTGGGTCCTTGGCTTCACATCGGCCATGATATTCTGTAGGGACAGCTGGGATGCTCGAAGACGACTTAAGAAGCGTCCTGTCGGTTCTACCATCATCACTCATTCTGTTGCTGGCAACAATGTCTTGGGCAGGGTGTCGTCATTCTTGGAATCTTACGCCGTGAGTACCCAAGCAGATCGCAAAAATGGCTCATGGACCCTAGAAACAATTTCGAAACGAAGCAAAAATCTAGCAAGTGGCCTTCTTCATCCAACCACGGGAGGTCGGGGGAGAGTTCTTCGCCTCTTCGTCAGACTCCGCATGGACGGCCTGCCGCCGTTGCTGAGGAATGGAAAACCGTGCAAATCTTCAGCCGAAGGCACAAGTGCCACACTGGCACCCTTTCAACTTGCAAGACCTCCAAACCAGAACCTCGGAGTTAACACGGCTCTCAAAACACCAAGCCAATCTCCGCATCCCCGACGACACCTCCTGACCTCCGGCTCAAAGAAAAAAACAACGCACCCAAACGCTGCGATATTGGAACTCACCAAAAATTTGGTGAAGCCTCGAAAGGTGTAGGCATGGTCGCACGATCTGTGAAAGCCGCAAAACACCTCGAATCGGATGGGCTTGTTCTTCGGGCTTACGGTTCTATGCAAGGCATCAAGAAGTAGCTTTGTGATTGAAAGCAAGCACCTTTCACATTGTGGGAATTTGCATTGCTACCTTGGAAGTGGATCTGCGACTGGTCGCTCGAAAAGACTTTCGTGGAAATCTGACAGTGCTTTCAGGGGGGTGTGCTTGGTCTGAATCGGTGCGTTCGATGCCAATCAGATCGCACTGTCTGCAACAGCCCAGGCCCCTGGCACAAACTCTCGGATTGCGAAATGCAGCTGCAAGCCCAAATGCCACCAAAAACGGCGGCATAAAGTATGTGATCGTCAGCGTCCTGGCCAGAACTCATTTGACGCTAAACTGTACAGACTCACCAAGTCGCTGAGATGTGGCTGGCAATTTTGCATGTCGATTAGAAACTGACTAACCTCCACAATTTCGATTTTAATACATTTTTCAATATCAAAACATGCGCGAAGTTAGCCAACATGGCTACCGTACCGTGAGTTCCTTGCCAGTGATCGGCCCTAAAAGCCCACACTGCGTATTAAAAACGAACACAATTTATACATGTTTCGGGCACTGCACTCGCGTAATGACGACAGGAAAGTCACTTGGCAACTCTGCAGCACCAGTATATTGAACATGACCAACAGCTACAGCAGGTTTCTAAATCAAGCAAACATCCGATGTTGGTAACAGCCAAAACCAGCATTCATTGACACGTTTACGAACCAAGGGCTGTTGCGGGTTCCACGCAGCCGCTCGTCTTGCGAACTTTTGAATGTCACATTGAAAGCCCAAAGCGATGCTGTAAAATCTTGCAAACAAGTGTTGCTCTCAACAACAATCACACAGCTTTTGCTGTCCACTTTCATGTTGACACATACATGTGCTTCGCTGGAAACTTGTTGAAAGCTTCCACAATCGATTAACGTGGATGCTTGTCAATACAAAATAACTGGAGGCACACGAAACATTTTAGACAAAATAATAAGCGATCATGTTTATGGCAGCAGGGCTTTCTGCAAAACACTAAGTTTCGAAAGTGCACGCCTTGTTTTCCTCGAGGGCCTGCAGATGATCGAATCATCATGTCATAAGCCATGCAACCATGCATGTTGCTCTGTTCTTTTTACTGCAATTACATGCAAAATAGATGTAGGGTGGGGTCCAACATGCCCCCTCAATCTGATCGTCCTCCAAATGATCACGGCTGCAAATCTCTAACGACCTTACTATGGTTACCTTGACTTCACAGGTGGTGATGATCAGCATAACATTGGTTACATGCGATTCTGTCTTCACTGATAGATCTATGGGCTGTCAGATCATGAACCTGCTTAACATGTCGAAGGTTACTACACGTCCTTCGGACTCAAGTTGACTTGTGGTCAAGCAAGACTCAGCACGATCTAAGAAAGTCAGTCTCTAATTCGCCTGCTCAACTCGCTGTAACGCTCTTCGGAAAAATAAGAAACAGCAGTGGCCGCCTTAGGTTGCTCTCTCCATGTGCTTGGTCTTGAACTCTGATAAGGGGCACGGGCACACCACTTCCGGCAGCCTGCTCAAGCTCTGGGCTTGTTTCGTTGCGGAAAATGTCCTGGTAGGTCAAGTCAAGTCGTGGGCGTCGTTGGGTTTCCTCCACTTCGACTGGGTTTTTCGCGTCATCCAAGACGAAGATCCTTCTTCTTTCTGCTGAGTTCGTGAATTGCTATTCTTTGCTACGCTTCGAAACAATGTCATCGTACAGTCCGGTCTGAGTTGACTCATCACGCCCGGCTCGTCGAACGTTGCTAGCCGTGAAACTCAGGCTCCATCTTGTGGTAACCACCAAGTACGCAGTCACGATAACAATCATCACCACTGAGTTATCATAGAACATGTTGGTGAAATAACAGAAGATGAACTTATTCGCATTATAAATCACAAACGCACATAGCAGCTCGCTCACAACACTCGCACTCCCTCTTTTTTAGCGTGGCGGTACGCGGAGTAATGAGTTAAGGAGCAGGCTTTCAGCCCACGAAAGAACAATTGGTCCAGCAAGACAAAACATTCGATCCATCAAGATTTCCAGCAGGCGATGTGCAAAGGCAACCCCAAAGGCAACCCCCTCCAGCAAGAATCCATCATGCAGAAACTCAATGTTCAAGGGTGGATGCCGGGACAAAAAATTTCGACTTGCAAGCGAACCATGCTGCATGCAACAAGCCATGTTCCAGCAACCCAAGAGGAACATGTAAAATTGACCATGTTGCATGTGACAAAGCGTTTGTCGGAAAACACAATTTTCCGGATTTATGCGGAAAAAAACACTATCCCTTTGAAAGGTAGCGCATGATGCTGTTCATAGCGTTCTCTGCTGCTGAGGTGCATGCAAAGTCTTCCTAAGTCAGCGCATGACCAAAACTTTCCAAAAATTTCGCGCCACTTGTTTCGTCAACATCTGGGCAACATGCATCACACAGTCGGCGAACGCAGGGCGTGAGATACAGATCGGACTTCACTAACTTTTCCGGCTTGGCATGTCCTGGTCCTGAGTCTGCACATCAGGCACCTCTTCTGGCAGGCATGTTCTTCAACATTCCGCCTCAAGCTCAGTTCCGAGGGCACACGTTGCACTCTAGCTCATTCACGCAGGCAGAGTGGGCACGCTCCACACTTTCTTCGCTGCTGCGCTGCAGCACGACCCAAAAACCGCCACAAAGGCTTAAACTTAAAACCAAGACACATACATTGGATTCGTTCATGTTGCATCACGTGTCAATTGCTGCAATATGTAGGGAAGTTAAGGCATTAGGGCTTTTTTCAAGTCAGAAGATGTTCCATGGTGCTTTCAGAAACACACTCACTGACTATGGGCAGAGTTCTACCAGAAATCTGGCTGGAAACGTGCTTTGAGAAGGGCACGAACAGGGCACTGAATAGTTCGAGGCTTTGCCTTGACAGTCAAATCTCCGAAAACAAATGCTACGTGTGCAGACGCTCAAGACAGCCCCAACTACTGTGCCTGCGGCTAAGTGACAAACGCTTTTGCCAGTGACATTTTTGACATTAGGCCTCTGAAAGCTCACAGGCACGAGATCTAAGCCGAGCGAAGCATTTTCAGAGCTTTTCTAAAGAACTTGCCAAAGCTGTCACGCGGTCGAGATTTGAAGTCAGAAGGACCTGAGAAGCGAACTGCTTCAAGCTTCTCCGACCTAAAGATGCGCACAACGCTAAAATAGGAACATTTGCTCTCCCGAGGCTTACGCTTGAGGCCCATTGGGCTCCATCCAGCCGCATTGTACGCACATGTCGCGCACAATTCAGCTGACTGGCAACACTTACACAGCACCTGCTCACCCGAAGGATCTCTTGGAGATCTTCCGTGCTCAGCTCTTTCACACGCTGCAACAGCCTTGCCCGAACCTAACACCCCATGCTGCAGGCTGTCCAGCCTCTGCTTCTTCTGCTTTGCAACTTTCACACACAATGCAAGATTGGAACGAAGGCATCATGCACTTCAACAACTTGAAGCGAGCAAGATCCTAAGCAAAACCCAAATTCTTTCGGCGCAGAGGCACAAGCACGTGAACTGCCGGCAATCTTTCCCCTGAGAAGTCAACGTCAAAATCGTTAAAGACGCCTTTTCGGCGCACAAGCACGTTGAAAATGTGCCAGCTGCCGAGCTAGGCATCTCATCTGCGGAGATCACGCAAAACTTCATCATCGTCTTGGTTACGGCCGTTTTAACTTTGTTGAACGGAGCCGTACAAACATCTTGAAGAGAAGCTTAAAAAGAGTCCCTCTTAAGCGTGCTTGTGGGGTGGTAAGCACGTTTTCGTTCATGTCTTCACGGCGGCTTCAAAAGCGGTGCAGACCAGGTCACAAGACAGAGAGCAAAGCAACTCAGAAAGCCTTCGATTGCACAAAATTGAACATTGTGTGACTACATGAGTCGTCCCAGCCCGATTGAGTTCGGACTACAGTCCGTTTTGCCCGTGTAGGCGCCCCACAAGGGGACGTAAGCCCAAAGGAAGCCCAAAGGTAGAGGGACGTAAAGTGTGATTTCCATGGGAAAACCAGCATGTGGGCGCCTGATCGGGAGACGTAAGCCCAAAGAAGGTAGAGAGACGTAAAGCGGGAGTTGCGTGGACGGCGCCAGCACGGCCAGCATGTACGGACGCAAACAGCGTGTTTGGATCAGCTTGGCACTCGATTTCACAAAAAAATTGCGCTTGCATCCCACGATTTCCACCTTCAGTTTTGTTGTGGTGGTATTCACAATGCAAGCATTGCGGATGGAGTGTGCTGTTTGTGTTGGTCGTGTTTTTTGTGATCGCACCGTGCAACCGTTTTGGTCGAACAACGCATGCATTGGGAATTTGTTTGGGATTTTTATGAAACGTACAAAGTCTTGAATGCATCATTGAGCTTTGTGTCCGTTGGTCGTTGGTTTGTAGCTTGTTTGTTTTCATTCTGTTGGTCTCTTGCTGTGTATCGTACAGTTGTTTGTGATATTGCCTTAACAGCATTTTGTATGCGTAGAATTGGAGGCGCACTGCGATTTCAACACGTCGTTCCAAGCTGTCTCTTGCAGGCAAGCATACAATCTTAGTTTCGAGACGTCAAGTCGAAAGGACAAATGCAAGAGAGAAAGCAGCATTCAAGATCGTCGCCGTGTCAAGTAAGTGATTCAAGTCTTTTTATGCAAAGCAGATGTTTTGCAAGTTCCTTTTTTTCTAGGTCGAAGCTTTTCGAGCGATTGATCAAAAAATGTTGGACGTTTTCGATAGAACCGAAACGAAGGAAGATGAGTGTTCACTATGGTGAGGTTTAGAATTCAAATCTATGCGCACGCACTTCGGTTTTGAACACCCGCGTTCATGAACGCAGGCCAACAAACCTGGTAATCACTCCGTCCAGCAAGTCTAAACCTTTTTTTGCGATGCTGCCTTCTCGGCTCCTGTTGTAGCCTGCACTGGCCAGCTTGTTCGTGATAACGTTTGTTGGACTGTCACTTGCGATGTACTGAGCAACACCGTTCCTGATGGTACACCCAATCATTAGCTGTGAACACAAAACCTCAAAAGCGTATCTTTTGAACGAAACAACACTGGCTGGCATCAGGGTTAAGTTTTCCAGCTGGTTTTGAAAATGGAGCTCTTTTCAAACTCTGCCGTGCCATGGCTTGCGATCGTTTCTTTGGGTCTCGGTCCGATGCGGCTCGCTTGGGCACAGCCTCGTTGGTGGAGTGTCCGGGAACCCGTTGAGGAGGATTTTCAGAAATGGCCCGGGTGCAAAAATACTCCGGACTTTGAGCGGTGGCTGCAGAGCTTCCACTCCGTCAAGCAATCGTGGCAGCTTGCCTCTTCTGACATGGAATCCGACGAGAGTTGCATCAGGATGCACGATATTGTTGAGCTCCTGTTGCGGGCGCCACGTGAGCCATCTATCCTGCCCCTGGCAGAGCTGTGCCACAAGCCCATGCACCAACGCGGAAATACAGGTCTGGAGGACCCGACTGGTTCATATTGCCATGACCCGGAGTTCGCGACAATGAGCGAAGATCGTTGGAATGCAGCTTGTCCGCTGGTGCCTGGCATTGCAGCGGACGGTGCCCTCAATCCTTGTGGAGTTCGTTACAGAATGCTGGATGGCCGCCATCGGATATGTAAGCTCAAGATGGACTCAATGATGGCTGCGACACATGCTCCTTTCTTCATCCTGAATAAAACGGAGGTCTTGTCACTTGTAATAAACAACTGCGATCTTGATGATGATGAGGATTTTCCAACCCGGTTAAACTGGCAGGACTTTGAAATTGCTTGGCAGGGTACCGTGTCCGACAGAAAAGTCGACCCTGCAGTGTCGCATTTCGTCCGAGCCAGTCAGCCGAAGGTGCTGCAGGAAAGAGGCGTGGAGGAGCTCTAGCTGACTCTACTAGCTGGTGCCCGGCTATGCAGCCACAGAGACAGTCTTGCAGCAAGCTGGAAAAGTCGAATCCACCGAAATTCAACCCCGCCGATACCTCACGCAGGCCGCAGGCACAGCTCTGATTTGACCCCAAACCGAAACTTCGCCCCAGCCTTGGATCGTCGCAGCGCACTAATGTTAGCATGCAGTACTATAAAATGCCATTTCGGGCGGGCCCTTCGATGTGCAAGAAGTTCACAAAAGCACCAACACTACACTTTTCAGCTTTCATTCAAATTCAACTTTAGGAACTGTCTGCTCTCATGCGCCGTGGTGGTCCTGTGGCAGCGCAGTTGGGAACGAGCACCTGGAGCAGACGGACTACCCCTTGGCAACGGAGGTAGTTGATTCTTGTCACAAATGGAAGGCTTGTTGTTGCGTGTCATTTGTTGTGATCATATGTTCTCTGTTGACGAGGCAAGCCAATCGTGAACGTGCTCTCGATTTGGCCTTCGCTGAAGTAATTTTGTGGGCCTTCATATGATTCTAGATGCCACATGGTGCCAAAGGTTCAGTTCTCACCTGCGTGAATTCGTTGGCTGTTTCTGTGGGAGCTTCTGACGCGCGTCCAGCATGGGAGCAGCTCCTTAAATTTAAACGCACGAAGGATGGAACTGCAATGACATACCCAGCTGCCGAGACCCTGCTCGTGCTGCTCTGGCATCTTCGGAGTGCCGGCCGCACCGCAGCGGCGATTTCACTGGAACTGCTTGTCGCACGGCTGGGGCTCGCACCGCAGTCCCGCGACTGCGACCACGAACCCGTTCTGAAGGTTTTGTTTTTGCTGAGCAAGACTTTAGCCTGGGATTCCGGACTCGGCACGGTGTCTAGGCAGGCATTGTATGAGACTGGCTACATGTCAAGCACAAGAGCTGCCGGCAGCTTCCTGCGCAGAAGTTCTGGAAGACAACCAGAGGGGGAGCTGCGACAACACCTCCTTGGGAACAGTGGGAGTCTGAGTCTGTCCGCTTGTATTGGCGAGCCCAAGCAGGCTTTTTCCTCTTCAGATCCATGGCATTGGCTCAGACCGCAGGTTGCACCAAACAGGAAGGAATCCGAGGAAGCGCCGGAAGTGCAAGAGAAGGTTCCAGTAAAGGCTTCCGAGAAGGTGTCGGGGTTCTTCGATATCCCGAGATGTGAGGTGGAGGCATCACGGACCCGACTAGCAGACCATCCGGAGCCAGAGCCGGACAGCGAGCCTCCGTGCTTGGAAGCGCAGGCGCCAGCAAGGAAGCCCATTGGCTCCGTCCATGAGGACGCCCCTGGAAGCAGGCAGGAAAAGTGGCAGCGTTTGTGGGAGAGCACAGTCTCGGCAGTGGACTCTCGCGATTCTTGGGGTCGCATCGGCGCTTCAGCATCTTCGCAAGCTGCGGGTTCGCAAGTGCTTCGCTCTGCCTGGCTCGCGCTTCACGGAATTTCATCTTCCTGCTTCAGTGTCCGTGACATGCTGGTGCAGTCCGTCGCGAAGGGTTCACAGCAAGCATTACTCGGAGCATGGGCAGATATCTGCAGCAGCTGCTTGCGGCTGAAACAATTATCCGGTTCCCTTGGCCGCAGTGCGAGCCTGACTGCCCAGGCATTGGGAAATGTAACCCGAGATCTGCTCAATATCCTGGACGGAAAGGTGGCCGCTGCTCTGCGAGAAGGCCGCAGCTTTCTACAGTTCTGGGTAGGGCTGCAGCCGTGGCTGCGACAGCTGCAAGAAGTGCTGGCCCTCTGTGGCTGCCAGAAACAGTCGAAGCAGCCAGTGGCCCAGGCGCTGTCGGCCCTGTCTCGAGGACAGCTCTTAGACGGCTTGCTGGGCTTTGTCCGTGCGCACGAACTGTCGGCACTGCGGTGGCAGGCATGCAGCCGCCCGCGGGGGTCACTGGAGCCGGCGCATCCCATGGACCTGGTGCCCTTGTGGATCCTGCAACGGTCTTTGCAGCCACTGTTTCAAAGCCTCACCGCACGGTTGCGGGGTGAGGAGAGCGACGCCCCCAGCCGCAGCTTCACATTCCCGGATTTCTTGAGTTCCATCTACATGCCGCTTTCCACACTGCCCCACAAGTTGCGGATCCTGGATTGCAGCGAGCCAGGTGACGAGGCCTCGGACACTGTCCAGTCTTCCAGCAGGTGCTTTGACAGTTTCGACCGCGAAGCACGAGCCTTTGCGTCCACTGGATCAGATTTGGATGTGGATCAGAACCAAGAACCCAACCCGATTCGGAGCTCCGGCTTCCGCCTGCTCGTATCCGCACAGGGCAACTCCAGGCCACCGGACCCAGAAGCTGCAAAAGCGCTTTCGGATCAGCTGGTGTTCAGGAGGCGGACGGCGGAACGACTTCGGGGCCTTCAAGCTCAAAGCCAGCGTCCCTCCTCGCCACGAGCACTTCCTACCGCAACCGCTGCTGTGGCTAATTTGGAGGATGCTAGACAGAAGCAGCAAAAACAGCAAGAGTATAAGGCTGCTCTGGATGCCCAGGTGGCAGAACGATCAGAGCTTCTGCGTATTGAGGCCAGACGTGAGGAGGAGACGGCCTTAGCTGTCTTGCAGCCACCCTCTCCACGCACACTGCAAGATGCAAGAGAAGCGCTGGACGCAGAGCATCGCCAGCGGATGCAGCAGACTGCCCAGGAGCAGCAGTTGCTGAAGTGGAAGCTGCACCGCCTCCGGGGCACACCGGGCACACCTCGGCCCGAGCAGCCAGGCTTCTTGGCAGCGACGGCACTTGCCCGTGCAGAGGGCCCTGTGGAGCTGGGCTCAGAGCAAGCTCCGCAAGTGGAAAGCGGGCCGTTCAAGGGCCTCGTGCGAATGGTGCTTCAAGGACTCTACGCCCGGGCAGGTTTGAAGGCACAGGTCCTTGCCGAATCTCCGAGCGCGAGCGCAGTGAGCGCCGTGAGCGCAATGAGCGGAGCGCCCCGGGCCGTTGAGGCGATAGCGCTCAGAGTCGGCGAGATCCCAACTTCGCCTTCGCGGCCCGTCGTTTTGGTTCACAACCCTGCTCCGTCACCGCCTTCAGCCGCCGCTGCGGAGCCTAACGCAGCCTCAGCCACGGCAGCCCAGGGACTTGAAGCAGCCGCTGTGGGCCTGTTGCAGGAGCGTCCGCCGCTCTACGAGGCCGAGCCGATGAACATGACGGAGGCCGAGCTGGTGATCCAAAGGTAGTACTTTAGGTGAGTACCTGTCGCCCAAGACTAGTACGAACAGCACGAACAGCAAGAGGATCAAGGACAGTGCAGAGCATCTTATGGCCATAAATCGTTGAGGTTTTTTCTCGAAGTTCCCCATAGTAGCAACAACACCAACCATGACCCACCAAGCGCCAGGATGCAGAAATGATCTGGAAAGGCGGTGCGGTGCCGCTGGAAGTTAGTTTGGAGCCCCTGCCCCAGCACTTGTGGCATAGGGCCTTGCGGTCAGCTCGTGTCACCGAACTCCTAGGAAGTTTCGCCCATGGGTGTGTTGCTATCATGAAGGGGTGTAAAGTGTGCAAAGTGCATGGCATGTCACAAAGTGTTTGCGGTGTCGGGGTTATCAGAGCCTTGTTTCTTCAGGCTTCTGATGAACGAGAGCCCTCTCGGTTCAGGGCGAATATCCTCAGCCCCGCAGCCAAGTTGCCTCCAGGAACTGCCTCATCCGACCACTTCGCATTCAGTCGCATTGGCAGCGGGCCTCAGATCTGTAGCCTTTGAAACACACGACGCTTTGGGGCAGCATTGCAGAGACTTCGGTGCTGCTGAGCCAGGGTGGAGAAGGCTGTGGTAACGAAGTTCGCAGTGGGCTCAGTGGCGTGATGCCGTGATGCTCCTCCTAGTCTACTCTAGGACCAACTCTAATCCAGGACTACAGTTTCGGATTTTCCGGAGGTACGATATCTGATATCTCGCATTTTTAGGTCTTCGAGCTCAATCTTCCTCGCCACCTGAAGCTGCGGCAGCCTCGGTGCCAGGAAGGCTGATAGGATTGCTGCATGATCAATGGATCAGGTTCTTCCTGGTGACAAGTGAAGTCTTCAGCTTTCGTAGGAGGCGATGTCTGGACAACGCCTCTTCTCGCTTTGCACCTCGGAACCGCACGGCCTCCATCTTTGAGAATCGCTTCGGTCTTTCCTTTGAGCCAAGCCCTTCCAGCAGCCTCCGCAGCTGAAGCGTTCAAACTCCGTCGTCCACCGGGGCCTGCCGGCCTCAAAACCCTAGAACCGTTCACGAAACCTTGTGGCATCATTCCTGAGCCTAGCACTACTTCCCCAACGCCCAGCAAAAGCCAAGAAAAATGGTAACCGCTACTTGAAGGATCGGGGGACTTAGGAGGCAGGATTATACGTCAAGCCGTTATGGTGATATCATATATCTACTTACAAGCCCGCTCCGATACCCATAACCCCGTCCCGATACTAATAACCCTACTTACTACGTCTCAGCTAAAAGATCCGAGGCTGCAGCGCTATATCTTGATGGGCGAGCCGTGGCCTCAGACTGTGTAGGGGGTTTAGGGTTTAGGATATGAGGATGGATCACTGGCAGTACTAGTAGTAGAAGTAGTAGTAGTAGCAGTAGTAGCAGTAGTAGTAGTAGTAGTAATAATAATAGCAGTGCAAGTAGCGTATCAGTAGCAGTCGCAGTAGCAGCAGCAGTAGCAGCACGAGCAGAAACAATTGACCAAGCAACGAGACAGCCAAAGTTAGAATACAGCTGATGGTACCTCATCATCCATAGTTATGACGATGATGACGACTACCGATGTCTGAGAGAGGGATGATGGTGCTCACTAAGCCGAAGGGACTTGTGTCCGTATGATCAAGGCAGTCGCAGGCACCATGACGGCAAAACCACTGTCTTCACACCAGCTGCCGCCTCTTCCGCCACCACCACTGCCATCGCAAGTTGAACAGCTGCAACAGCATTGTCATTCAGGCCAACCACGACAGCAGCAACAACAGCCAACAATTAGCAATGACAACAGCTGCAACACCAATATCAGAAACAGCAGCAGCAACGACAGAAACACCAGAAACTGCGACAACCAAAGGAGCAACACTCAATCAACATCGTTGACACAAGTGGCAAGAAGGGCAACATCAACAACAGCAGGATCATCATCCTCATCATCCATCCTCATCTTCATCCTCATCCTCATCATCATCATCATCATTCTCATTATCATCTTCATCAAAAACATAATCCTCATTGTCATCCTCACCATCATCATCATCATCATCGCCACCATTACCGACAATAGGGGCTTCTGAGAAACACCACCCTTTTGTTTTTGCTAGGTCGCGGCTGCTAGAGCCTTTCTTGGCGAAGGCAAGGCTACGCAGAGTTTGGGTCCTTGTACTGCTTTGCTTAGCTGCTTGTTTGGAGCATGGAGTTTAAGGGTGCTGTGCTTGAACCAAGTTTCAGCATGTTGGAAGCAGGTTACTGCAAAGCTGCAAAGTGGAAGTCAGAGCTCCAAACCCACGTGCTGCAGAACCATCATAGCAGCAGTACAGTGGTACGTGCCAAGGATAGGAGGCAGTGTGTTGGTATTAATGGCAACAAGAGAATAGCAGTAAGATTAGTCCTTGCCGTTGTCGTCGTTGTTGTTTTTATTGCTGCTGTTGTCTGTCGTCAGAGGTGTCGGCGATAATACAAGCTTCGAAGATCAGACTAAACCGAGATAAAGATAACGCACAATCTTAGTGGTAACAGCACTCGATCGATCCGTGCAAAGGATTGTGCCTTCAAGCCCAACCTATGCCCCTAAGCCTCAGCGGAGGCCATCGCTCTCTACGCCAACCGGCCAATCCTTGAAGAGGCCTTCTGGGAGCGTTTCAAGGTTTGAGGTTTAAGATCTAGGTCTATGGTTTCGCATCCGGCATGTGGTTGAGGGTTGAATCAGGGAGGAGAAGAAGGAAAAAACAAATCTTCAATTGTCAGCACACGGTATGGGAAAGCCGCAAGTCAGGAGTCAGCTACTCTTTTGTTCTTTTGTCATGTGCCGACTGATGGCTGGTCTTCTGCATTCTCAGTCTTGGCTGAAGACCTGGCGAGTATATATAGCAGAGAGCTGTGCCGACAGCATGGCTGCGCTTCCAGTGGTTCAGGGCAAGGTGGTGGGAACGCCGGCGGATGTCGAGCAGCCGTATCCGCACTATCCTCAGCACCCCCACCACCCCAACCANGAGAGCTGTGCCGACAGCATGGCTGCGCTTCCAGTGGTTCAGGGCAAGGTGGTGGGAACGCCGGCGGATGTCGAGCAGCCGTATCCGCACTATCCTCAGCACCCCCACCACCCCAACCATGCCCACCACCACGCCCACTGCCCCAACAGCGCAGCATCTCAGCAGATGCCTCGCCCGGAATGTCCAAACCTGGATGTCTTGCAGCTGACGTGCAGGGACGTCCACCTTCCACCTGACATTCGGCTGGGATTCGTGAAGAAAGTGTATGGGATCCTCGGGATGATGCTGCTGCTCACCTTCGCAGTCAGCCTGCCTTTCGTTCTTGTGGCTGACAAGGCGCAACAGTTCATCCTCCAGCATGTCTGGATCCTGTACATCGCTGTGGGGTCGTGATTGCCCAGCTGGTCTTTGACATGGCCGCTTCCTGCCAGGGTTTGTGCTGTGGAAGCACAGGACTCTTTCAGAGTTACTTCTGGATGATGAAGACGGCCCCATGGAACTACATGTACCTGACTCTTTGGTCGTTGTGCCTTGGTGTGGTAGTGGGGTTCATCTGTGCACAATACACAGCACAGTCGGTCTTGCTCGTCTTTGCTCTCACGGCAGTCTTGATTATTGCCCTGACGATCTACGCCGTGCGCACCCAGGCAGATTTCACCGGCTGTGGTGCTTACATCATGGTAGCTTTGTTGGGCCTGCTCATGACCATCTGTGTGTATTCCTTCTTTCCAAGCAGTGTGGTTGTCACCAAGATAGTCGCCGGACTGGGGGCAACGCTGTTCGGTTTCATCATAGTCTACGACACGCAACAGATCTTCGGCTCTGCTTCTGCGAATTTCGGAGGCGGCAAGCGCCACATCGAGTACACGCTTGATATGTACGCCTTTGCTGCGTGGAATCTCTACATGGATTTCCTGAACTTCTTCCTGTACATGCTGCAGCTCTTCGGTGAAAGGAGATAGGGACGAGTTGGGAGTTTTCGCAGCTCGGAAGATTTCTCTGCACAGTTACGCTCAGTGAGGCAGAGGTGCGAGGCCCGGGGCACCCTCATGTACAGTGGAGTGCCCCCNGAAAGGAGATAGGGACGAGTTGGGAGTTTTCGCAGCTCGGAAGATTTCTCTGCACAGTTACGCTCAGTGAGGCAGAGGTGCGAGGCCCGGGGCACCCTCATGTACAGTGGAGTGCCCCCTGTCACCCGCCTTTTCCAAACGTGTACAGCCCAGGTCGACGGACCTGGGAATGCATAGCCAACACACTGTAAAGCCAGTGCCCTGACATGTGCAGGAAGCAATAAACTTCAGCTGTCTGACGCACGTTGCAGTTTCAGCCCGCTCGTGTGTAGCCTCCGTGCGAGAGGATGTCGTGCAGCTCGATCAGAATCCTACGTGAAAACTGTCAGAGTCTAGTTACTAGTTACTTAGTTCCTCTGGGATCCAACATGATGTCGTAAGATCGACCAGCAGGCTATCTGGAGTCTTGGCTGAAGACCTGGCGAGTATAGCGGAGAGCTGTGCCGACAGCATGGCTGCGCTTCCAGTGGTTCAGGGCAAGGTGGTGGGAACGCCGGCGGATGTCGAGCAGCCGTATCCGCACTATCCTCAGCACCCCCACCACCCCAACCANGAAAGGAGATAGGGACGAGTTGGGAGTTTTCGCAGCTCGGAAGATTTCTCTGCACAGTTACGCTCAGTGAGGCAGAGGTGCGAGGCCCGGGGCACCCTCATGTACAGTGGAGTGCCCCCCGCCACCCGCCTTTTCAAAACGTGTACAGCCCAGGTCGACGGACCTGGGAACCACCGCAAAGCCTGCTCGGATTTCTTCTAAAAAGCCATTCCGGATGTTCAGATGATACCCTTTCGCATGAATGCAAGCGGTGTTCACTTCCATTCAGGCCTCTGTTGTCGAAGGAGCCCGGTGCTCGGCACTGCAAGCGTTTTCTTCGGTGAGGGTCGTCGCTTTGTGGTTTGGATATAAGATAGACGCGAATTGAGACCCCCCCAAAAAGGGGGCTACACTCAGAAGGCCCCAAAGGCCCCGTTGGTTAAAGATGCGAGGCACTCCAGGCGCTCTTCCAGTCGGTGGTGCCCCGGCCTTCGTCTCCGGAGGAGCGTCCGTATCAGAGGGACCGGGCGCTCAAAGCATCAAAGCCGTCTGGGTTCAGGTTCCGTTTTCTCGTGATCTCGTGGAAATGTCGCCCACCCATGTCGAGCAAACGGCTGCAAGCCCGCAAGACTGTGGCGTGTCAGGATGACGCTCTGCTGAGCAGAATCTTTCTGCAGTTGAGCCCTGCGCCCTCGTTACTAGGCTTGGGCGGATCGGAGATGTCCGGTGACGTCCTGTTTTCGTCTTGCGCGCTAGTGGGCAGCCCTCACGAGCTCATTCGTTCATGACATCATGGGACATCCACGCTTGATGTCCAAATCCTCTGTGAAGCGGCAGCCGGATTCTGAAATGTCTTTTCTGAAACACTCCCCCCGGACACTAAGCCCTCGAGACAAGAGAACCCCTCTAGCTTATGGCCCATGACCCCACTCCAAACTGCTTGGAGTAGATAGATCAGTTGGAGAGAAGCACAAATCCAGAAAACAGATCCTCCACTTCTGAACTCGACTTGACCCTGGCTTATCCTGGCTGAGTTTCCTAAACCGCCTGACCATCTGCAGGCCACGGGCCGGTGTCTTTCCTTGATGGCATCAGGCGCAGTCACGTGAATCCAACTCGCGTAGCATCGTATTGAAAGCATCGCGAGCGGGCACGTGACTTCGGATGACTTCAAAAGCCGAAGGTTCCATTCCGACACTAGCAATATGTGAAGATTCAGTTCCAGCCTTCAAGGGCTTTGGCATAGTGGGTGATCTCCTGTTTAAGCCGCATGGAAGGTGAAGGTTTTCGAAATGCCAGCATACCATGGGTATGCCTTGCCTTTTGTGGTTCTCATGTGCATGGGGAGTGGTGCGGCGGCGTTTCATGAGCACAGAAACATGAGCACAACTCAGCAATAGAAAGGTCATCACACTGGAAGAATCAGCACATGAGCACAACAAGCACACAGACCGCAGGTTTGTGTGTACCTGTATAGACTCACATGTATGCATGTATGTATGCATGCATGTATGTATGCATGCATACGCTTCTGTGTATACCACGCATGTACCTCTGTAAGTGTTGTGGTAGCTCGACGAAAGCTTGGGCATGCTCGCATCTAATGCCTTGGATACAGGTTCAGAATGAAGCTCGAGTTCCCCATGAGTGAGATCTTCACTGAGCGTGTGCTGATGCAGTACACGAGGTCGGTCTGATACCATCGATAGAAGAACATCGAAACAATAATCGTTGTAGTACAGGACATAGTAATGTTCGGAAGAACTTATCGACATATGAGTCACGTGTCTTCAGCAGGAGCCATCTTTGTCACGCCAGTGCTTCACGAGCCCTCGGAGTCTCTAGCTCCGAGTCCATTTTGGGCCTAAGATTTTTCTTCACAAGCTCCTATGACCCGTTTTTGTTGTGAATGAACCGTAGTCATGTTTGGAGGAATGCTGCGTGCTAGGCTCTTCCGGATCATCGCTTTGGCGCACCACGCCCTCCAGAGCCTCAAGGGAGCTTGGCCTCTGCCCCAGTACAGGGTGAACTTGCGGCTGCTCTTGACGACAAAAGCCATGGTTTCGCATTCCAACCTTCCAAGCTGCAAGCCTCCAAACCGAGCCGAAACCTTGGGCAAGTCCGGTGAGGAATTTCGTCCGCATGGGCTGCGAGCGCATCCGGATATCTGCATGCATGCATGTCTTCTTCCCCGCACAGAAGTCCCTGTTTTTGAACCCCCACGTCTTGAAGTACTTGATGGCCCTGCACCCTGCTCCGAGGGGTGCCCTGGCCGGCATTGGCGCAGGTGGGATCCGGGCGAAGCTTTTGTTGAGGTTTTAGGGTTCCTGGATGTTCCTGGGCTTTGCATCGATCGCACGCTGCTTTCAGCAACCGTTTCGAGCCTCGAAGTCGTTGTCCTCCAGGTAGCAGGGGCTCTGCGATGCCACCGCAAGGGGCTCGGGGATGCTATTGTGAGTTCCTCCTCGTCCCTAGCGCCGAGTTTGCCAGGGCTCCAGGCTTTGGCGAGGCCCCAGGGGGTGTTGGTCGGGCTTCCTTTCTCGGTTTGAGCGGCTTGAGGCTCCACTCCTTGGGTCCTCATGCTTTGCAGGCTGCATCGCTTTTCTGCGGCTTGTGTTGGGTTGTTGGGTGGTAGGTGCATTTGATAGTTTTCATTCACAGACTGTTGATAGTTTCTGATCCCCAAGGCCCCAAGGACCGAAGGAACTGCGGCACTCGATTTGAGATGACTCTAGACCTGAGCGGCAAGATCTTTTGTGGGCTGCCTTTTGAGCTTCTTTTCGATCTAAGGTTGTGGGTCTTGGGTTGGTTCCAAGTTGCTTGCCACCGAGTGTTCAATCCTTTGCGAGGCGTGAGGTAGCACATAAACCGCAGGCCTGACGGAGCTTCGACCTTCGGGCAGAAAGCGCCAGCTCATGCCCAGGACGGCCCTCATCGCATTGCGCCATGAACTTCACCATTTCGCGGCCACGCCGCGGCCACGGCTTCTCCTTCGACTTGGCTGATGACCGACAAGCCTCAGCCGGTTTTGTAGCTGAAGGGATTGCCCAAGAGCGTGCATTCGATCCATCTTCAATAGTCGAAAGCCTTGAAGTGTGTTCAGAATTCATCGCTACCTCCTGGTGGATGTCGTGGCCACGGAGTTCAAGCTGTTGGAAGCGAAGGTGCATCTATCTTGCAAGGGTGCTCGGGCTCTAGTTGTCAGCTGCTCACGATTGGTGGGCCAACTCTACCAATTCTTGTTCTTCTGGTAGTTATCGTCGTGACAATGTTTGTAATCTGATGACTATAGTGCAACAGTTACTTAGATGACGATGTAGCTTTGAGGGGATGGTCTGAACGGAACTCTGCTTGCAAAGGAGACAGTGCTTGATGCCAGAAATCTTGCGACCTCTGTCCAAATTCGTGAAGCCCCCGGGCCCCACTCACGGCTCGCCAAGCGAAGCCCCACCCTGAACCCAGCGAGAAGGGAGCCCTCCAGGTCCTGACCCGCCAGCCTTGGCCTTGTCCTCCGCCGTAGGTGATAGAAGCTTCCTCCCTGGACACACTCCTCGCCGCCCACAGCGGTTGCCTCCGGCGCTGTGTGGCCTGTGCCTCGATAGTTTCATACATTAGAAGCCCCCCCTTAAGCCTTTAGACAATCGTCTAATTCTTCTAAGTCTCGTTTGGGTCTAGTTTGTCTCAAACAAAGAGCAGGCTTTCCGGGTAGGCTTTGGGTCCTTGCAGTTGGTGGCCATCTCCGGGCCTAGGCTGTGGGATACAGACGCCTTCAGGGTTGCGTATGGAGTTCGTTGGCGGGATCAAGAGCTGGGCTTCGGTCTTCCTGAGGTCTGGAGTCTGGAGTCCATCATGTCACAAACCCGAAAACCATCTAAACACCAACTCGGCTTGGTGATGAAGCCGTGGTTGTGCTAGTGGAGCTGCTGCTGGTGGTGATGTTGATGATCAGATGGTTCTAATTGTCAACATTCTGGTTGTTTCTTCAGCAGTGGTATTATGACTAGTATGTTGAGATGCAGAGGCGAACTGAAGTGTGGCAGTTTGGCCCACGTTGATATGCACCTGCAGCACCAGCAATCCTGGCAGCAACAATGCTCTAGTAGGCAGTATGGTTCCTGTATCTCTGTCATTATTTCTATGATGAGGGCGAAGTTGATGATTGTTGTGTTGACGATAGTCATGCTTGCGATTGGTGAAACTGTTCGAGCATGTGCCCTTCTGTTTGAATTTCTTAAGTACTGTGAGGACTGTTGCTTTTGACGGTCTAGCGTCTATTTGTCTGGTCTGGTCTGTGTTGCTCTGGGTATGTTTTTAGTTTTTGTCATATCAGCATCAATGTTGTTGATGTTGTCATCAACCACAGGTGCAACACCGTTGTGTTACCACATTCCTATTAGTAGACTTCGTAGTTCAGTGCTTTCCTTATCCACTTAGTCTAGATGCCCTGCCTCTTATGGTCGCTGCGAGCATGGCTGCTGTAGTAATCCGCTTTTTGTCCTCTTCACGATTCCTGTTCGCACAAGCAGTCGCAATGATATCAGAGCAGTAGTGGTACTGGCTATTCCCAAGAACAGGAAGTACAACACCAAGACCAAGCATGTCGGTGTTAATGCTAGTGCCAAGTGCCAATGCCGATATGGGAGTCTCAGAACAACGGGGTTCCTGAACATAGAAGCTAAACAGATTAGTATTCTCATTAGAAGGACCCCTGCCGTTCTGTCAGACGTTCAACGAAAAGCCACGCGCGTACGACCGATAATACCCGTATTTGTTATTTATATAGTTTGCAACCATATGTAATTATCTATTGCCTTCATGGCCGTTCCTTTTTGATCCAGGCCCGGAGCTTTCTGGAGGCTGGCTCGCAGGCGGGTTTGGAAGGGTTGACGTCTGTTGCTTTTTGTTTGGTGGAGGGGGGGNGGGGGGGGGGCAGAGGTAGGGAATTTGGGATTGATAGCTGCAATGTGCATTAGGTATGCTGGGGTTCCTCCAGTTCAGGGCTCGGCGGTCGCGGGAGTGGAGTCTATTAAGTTTGGCGGTCCAAGATAGTGCGTCTCGGGGTGGTACTTTTTTTCGTACTATTTTGTTCGTTCTATTGTTTTTCGCGCAGGGGGGCTGGGGGGTCGTGGGGCCGGTGGGTTTGGGGGCGGTGGATTTGCGGCAAAAACTTATTGTCTGAATGTCGCCAGTGTGCCTCCTATACACTCCATGTGTGCCTTTAACGTGGCTTCAAGCTCCCTGGCCCAGCGTGTTGGAGAAAAGTCCCAAGAGCCATGACGGAGAGCACAAATTGGTAATACCTGCGATGGTACCCACCCTAGCAGCAAGGCACTGCTAATCATGGTTAATGACAAGGATCAGGACTGCGGTAATACCAGAAGCAGTCAGACTAGCAAGAAGGACATCCGAACCGCCAAATCCTAAACTTAAGCGATAATAAACCTTAACGAAGGACGCCCTGACTGCTGTGGTCGGCATCCTGGACCAGGCTCGGGTTTCGGACGCTTGGAGAAGCGACTTCTGGACTACCTTTGCAGCTTCAGGGGATTATAAGGTTTTTCGGGGCGAAGCGTGCGGGTTCGGGTGTTCGAAAGCAGTCCGGGAATTGACGTCCACGACATGTTCTTTCTGGGGGAGTTCAGGCATTACAATGCTCCTTCTCCTTTGACCACCCTTGCCATGCAGTTGAGCTTGTTGTGTGGATGCTTGCGAAAAAACCGAACCTAGATGCCATGCCAGCGGTGCAGGATGGGAAGGACATAAGATTCTGATCGACGTCGTGATGCATCTTACATTTACATCAAATCCGCTAAAGATGAATCCTATACTTATGTGCACATAAACAAGATCCTAATTGGTGTTGATATTATTTCAGCTTTCTTGTAATTCACCCTGCGACAGCTGCTTAGGCTTCCCTCACCAAGAAGACCACCGAAATGGGGTGTCCACAGCTCCAATGGCTGCGCTCTGTGTCCTGAGACCATCACCTCGAGCTCTGAAGCCACAAATCCGCAAGCTTCAAGAGATCCTGCTTCCTACGACGCCCCCGAACCCGATCTGAACCTGTAATCTTAACTTAAGGGCAGTGACAGCGAGAGGCCTTGGAGCTGTCGTGCCTGCTTGAAGAGGCTGGAGCTTGGGACCTGCAGAACTGTTCCCGCTGTGTATCTGCGGCAGGAATGATCAACACACAGTTTGTTTTTGATTGGCCGTTTGAGTCGCATGGAAGCCTGTGGAAGAACTGCGCTGCCACTTACCCCGTATCCCACTGCAGTTGCAATTGACGTGCGTAAATCTGTTAGCGAGTCAATGCATGTCAATTCACATACTCTTGGATCATGAAAGGTGGATTTGCAGCTGCCATCTCTACCGGTGTTCCCGGCCAGCCAGTTGGGGGCATCTATGGATAAACATATGTCGCAAGGCATTGTTAAGAGCATGATGTTGATGACTATGGTCATGTTTGTGTGGCGAAGACGCTTCAAATCAAACCCAAACAACAAGAAGAGGCCTGCAACAACGTCACTTTCCACCAGCCAGGCTTCGTTGATTGTCCGCTTGCGTCGCATTGAGACGACATTTTGCGACTTGAGGACACCGGGTTCACCGCATGCTGTCGTGCCGTCATTAGTTGCTTCATTGCTGATAAAGATACCCCGATGCAAAGGCTACCACAGACCATATGGCAGGCTCTGTGCACCCCTGACCACAGGTCTATGACAGGGCCCACGCATGTTTTGGAAAGGCCCTGTCCCCCCCCCCCCCCGGCGGGGCCCTTTTTTCTTTCCTTTTTTTGTGGCCCGTGGGGGTAAGCGGTGCAAGAAGAAGGGGAGGGGGGGCGAGGGGGGGGNCTGAGAAGGAGACCCCGATGCAAAGGCCACCACAGACCATATGGCGGGCTCTGTGCCCCCCCGACCCCAGGTTTATGACAGGGCCCACGCATTTTTTGGAAAGGCCCTGTCCCCCCCCCCCCACCGGCGGGACTATTATTATTTGCTTTTGTTGCGGCCCGAGGGGTGACACTGCTGAAAGGAGAGGGGAAGGGAGGCGAGGGGAGGGGGTGGGGGAGCACTTGCAGAGGGAAAGCAAAGAACAATCATAACAACAGTGTTTGCAGGGACAGGCCCTGCATGTCGACCTGTGCCAGAGGCCTATGACAGACCCCAGACCCTATGATTTTGTTGTTTTCGTTGTGATGTCAGGCCTGTTTGGACGGGCCGGCGTCGCTGTGAGTTGTCACAGTCTGCGGTCACTGCGACCCTCGTGGCCGCAGCATATCGATCCTCGTGGTGCGTTGGTGCCGTCACAGGGTCTGTGGTAGGGCGCAACAGGGCCTGGCTGTCGGAGGAGGTTCTTTATGTCATTGCTCGTTGTTACAATTCGTCCTTAGCGCGAATTGCTGCATCGCAGATATCCAGAAGCAGTCAGTTGTCGTGCGCCCCAGATATCAACCCGAGCTCTGAACCCGAAGTCTCAGTTGTACCGTTTTACCAGCAGTAGAAAGGGAGGCCGAACTTGTCATGGCCTTGGTCGTGGTCGCAGTCGCGGTCAAATAGGAATATGGATACCAGTTGGGATCAGTTTGAAAGCTTTGGTAGCTATGGTGTGGACCAAATCTCGACCCCTGGAGTCCAAGGCCCTGCAGTGCCCAGACCCAGGAAACAGCGACCCTGGTCGTCCGTAGACTCGTAGACCCCAAAAGATGCTTTGGACTCCTCAGCCTGGCTTGACCCAGCCCAGATCCTGAAGCGCATCCCCGAGCCGAAGATGCGAAGCATGGAGTTTGAATTGTAGAACCCGAGCCCTACGTAGGAACCCACAACATGAAACCTTAAATGCCTCGGAGCCCCAAATTTTTGCCTCAAAAACCTTTGTTGCATTGCTCTCCCAAAGACGATCTGATTGGAAAACCATCGGCAGGAGAAGCCTGAAGCTTTGCTACATGGACGGAGGCCCATCCTGATCTCGGGATCACTTGTCAGTCATCTCACCGTTTTGTTTGGCTGCTGCGGGGCTTCTTTCCACCACCAAGACTCTAACCATTGCCGCCAGCACCGCGATTCCTCCCTGCATAACGACGACCGACGAAACTGTCCGTCAGCTTTATGAGCTTTTTGCATGACTTTGCTGCAGGATTGGCTGAAGCAGATGCATTGGTGCAGGAGGCAGGAAGCAAACAAACGATTCAGGGTTCGAGTTGTCGCGGCTTCCCCCGGCTTGATGGGCAGACTCGAGTTTCGTTGTGGTGCACGATGCCTCTGACACGAAAGGTTGGTTTTCTGTGCTGGCAACCTCCGTTTTGAACGCCGTGTTTCTGATGTACATGTTCCAAATTCCGAACCCTACAGTTTGCAAGCCTTAGGACACGTTGCAACTCAAGATGTCCGAATCCACTGAAGTCTCTGCATAGTGCTGCTCTCACTGCGATTTTTCACTGCCGGATTTGTTGCATGTTAAGCTTCTTTTCGCGATGGTGTGTTTATTGCCTTGCTGCTACTGTTTGGAGTGTGCGATCGTGACAGTTGTGAGTTCGAAGCCGAGTTTGGGTCCGGGCCCGGGTTGTCAAAAGCTAAGACATGTTTCCGGACACGTGAAGCGCTGGCTCTCGCTCGCCACTACCTGGCCAGAAAGATGTATTCGGACTTCCACTTTGGCCTATACCGGTATCCTCAATCAGATGCTGAGGTTCTTCCGGCTCCCGATGACTTCAGCACGGGCCTACGTCCGGTTTAGACTTTTGGGCTTGTGCGGTTTGGCATTTGGACCTGCCCCTGCGACTGCGACTGCGACTGCTACTGCTACTGCTACTGCCACTGCCACTGCCACTGCTACTGCTACTGCTGCTGCTGCTACTGCTACTGCTACTGCTACTGCTACTGCTGTGATTACTGCTACTGCTACTACTACTGCTACTGCTACTCCCCGACTCCTACTCCCACTCCTACTCAGCTAGTTCTAATGCCGGTACTACTAGTGCTCATGCTGAGCAGTCCACTTGGGTAAGTCTAACGGGAGCGCCAGATCTCTCTCTGTTGGCTTTCAGTGCGTGCTTGGCGGGTTGCGAGTCTTGAAGAAGAGGACACTAGTGCAATCTGAGCTCATTGATGCCAGTGTGATCTTTCTCACAGCAGTCGCATTTCTTGGCAGAGGGCAGAAATATACATGAAAGCTGTTGCACAGCGAAGTAAAGTCAACATACCCAAGCAGGCTCAACTGCTATGTAGGCGTTGTCCCGCTTGCCGAGGCTAGGGATAGCAGCCGACGTATGCTACATCGCCACTACCTCGACGGCCGAGGTCTGCAACCTTGCATTCACGACATACGTACGATGGCAACTTTGAGATTTTACAAATGTCAGACTTGCTGGTATCCGCATGGGTAGAAAATCGAAGATTGTGCGCATCGTTTTCCTCATTGTTCTTCTTGTCATGAGTTGATCCGTCTTCCGTAGCCAGGAATCCATGGAACTCGAGCTTGTGTGAACCCATATGCCTGAACTCAAGAGACATTCGTGCGACAGGCTGCAGCCAGAAACTCAAAGCCCGAGGCCCCATGATCGCAGGCACACGGAGCCTGAACCCGGACCACAAAAAACAACACCCCCAGCTCGAAGTCCGAGAGACGTGTAAACGTAAAGCCAAACCCTAAGAGGGGAACACCCCTAAACCCCCAAACCCTAAAACGAAAAAAGGTCCTAAGCTTTCAAACCCAAACCCAGAATCCTAGACCTTGAACCCAAAGCCCTGAAGCCCCAAAGCCTTGCAAAGAACCCTACAAGGCCCCAGAAAACCCTAGCAGAACCAGTACAGAGCCTTCAGTAAGCCCCGAAGCCAGAAAGCCGAAACCTTACTAACCTGGCTCGCCCTAAAGCACCCTAAACCCTACCCAAGAATGGGAGGAAGCGTCGTACGTTGGGTTCCTCGCCTCCGGAGCCCCGCAGGAGCTCGAGGTCGCTTTTAGAGGGCTCTTGGAGGTTTCAGGAATTTTAGGTTTGGGGATTGTGAGGTAGTTCGGGGTTTAGGGTCCGGAGGTTTCAATCTTGTGTGTGTGTGTGCGCGCACGCGTGTCTGCGTGTGTAGGCGACACGTCAGAAACGGTTTAGGGCTTCGAAACTTGGTTTAAACTTGGTTTTTCGGTTTTGGAAGGTGGGAGTTAGAATGCGTGATGGCCACGAGGGGACGGAGTGTAGAGCTCCTCGTAAGAAGCGGTCCAAGAGGTCTTCAAGAATTCTGCTGGCCGGCGCCTACGACGAGGCCTTTTTTCTGGCCAGAGCACCAGGTTCGTTCCATCCCCGGTGCGTTTTCGGTACACTGAGCGATTGCAGTGGGCCTAGAGGGAAACCCGGGAAGTTAGACTCGGAAGCCGCGCTTGAAGCAGAATCATGTGCCAACCCTCCGAAATCCAATCTGAAGCACTACACACATACACTTTTTGGGTGCTTACCAGCTCCTGGAAGTAACATCGAACTTCATGTTTGGGAGGCTCGATTTTGGCTGTGCTATGTACCATAGTGGTTCTCCTGGTATAGCCTCAACAACTATCATAGCTGTGCAGTATTTGCCTCTCTTATAACGTCTCTGCATGGTTGCTCCACTTTGCCATTGCGCACGAAATCATTTACTGTATCTACAAGAAGCATTTATTTGGCACGTCCCTGAACCTGCGAGCAGGTCCTCTTCATTGATGGCCGAACGCTGTAGCCTGTATCAGTGTGCCGCCGCATTGACCCGCAGCTCCGGGACGTCTCTGGGAGAAAGGCCCCCTTCCAGGGCCCGAGTATCTTTCAATTCCAATCCTCACCGCTCCATCGCAGGATCCCAAGGCAGAAAGGCCCTGTGATTGTGCATCTGCGCGGAGATGCGGGAGAAAACTAGCACCGCTAGGAAACTGAGGCGCAGCTCAAACCTGCCAGCCCCGAGGCCGACTGATTCCTGAGCTCGAAGGCATTTGGAGTGTTTGAAGTTGAATGTGGGCAATTCTTCTGACTATGCATGTCTTCACCTATCTACCGTACATGAGACTAGATTTCGGTGTCACGTCTCCCAGTGCGAGGTTAAAGAAGTTAGGGTTTCCCAGTATCTAGTAGAAATAATAACAGTAGCAGTAGTAGAGTAGTAGTAGTAGTAGTAGTAGTAGTAGTAGTAAAGCGCCATGAGCGGTTCAAACATGAGAGGGGATCAATAGGCATGTCGATCAGTTGTGCGGGACACCTGCGTGCGTGGCTGATAGAGGACGTGGAAACGCAACTGCAGAATCAGTCTAACAGTACAGTTGTTTGGGCTGAGAGACTGACAGGCGCGCTCCTGAGTGGTCTGACTGTACCAGAAATATTCTTGGAGGCTTCAAATTATCAGTCGGAGCAGGGATTCAAGCGCTTCCTGGTGTGGTCACTGCAGAATTATCCAGCTGAGACGTTGGAAGCAGTGACGAGGATAATAAGACAACAAGAGCAAGCTGACCACGCGGTACATACACTTGCCTATGGAACCTCCTACAGTGGCCTCCCCGACGAGTATAGCCTCACGGAGAGAGATCGAACAGGGGCGGCCGCGGCTCAGCCCGGTCCCAAGTCCGGGGGCGGCAGCAGCTGAGGTGCATACTGTGGCTTCTGAGAGCCGCTGGTGCGAGGGTGGGTCCTCACCCTCCGGGGGACCTATAGCCCTAGGGGCTTCGGCCCTGAGGGTTAAACCAGGAGGGGACCATGAAGCCATTCCTTTATTTTGCGGCAAGCAATTTTCTAGGATCCGGAAGAGATCCTTCAAGCGTGCAGTAAGACGTGCGCAGCTGCAAGGAGAGACCATGTACAGGGGCCGCAGGCTCATTTCTACATCGCCACAGCTTCCGGTAGTAGAGGAGCCCCAAGGCGTAAAGGAGAAGCATAGAATTCGTTTTCTTTGTTGGAATGTCGGAGGGCTGTCGGATGTCCTCTTCACGGAGCTACAACAATGGTTGGAGAAACCAGCAAATCAACACATCAAGATCATCACTCTTCAGGAGACGCACTGGGACTTTAGCGGGGATTGGACTACGTCCAAGTGGCATTTTTGCCACTCCGCCACGGGGCGCAAAGGCAGCGGCGGCATTCTGATAGGGATCAGGAGTGATCTGGCATCGGCGCAGGACATCCGCTGGTCTGAAGCCGAGCCGGGACGACTACTACAACAGGTTCGCTGTTTCCTCGAAAAGCAACAGATGGACGTAGTTGGTTTCTATCAGTTTGCATTCCTACAAAAGGCTGGTATGACGGAGCACATCATGACGCAAAGGCGTCAGCTCACAAATAAGCTGGATGCATTGCTGGCCTCACTCCCTGCGCGCTCACAGATATTACTCGGAGGGGATTTCAACACGTCGCTGTCGCGGGAGAGCGGCATTTGTGGATATGGGCTGCTGGACAGGGAGCTCTCGGATAAGGAGCGTCAGGATCAGGGGCGCCTAATGCAGGTTCTGCAAAGGCACAAGCTGACGGCTTTGAATACTTGGGGCAAAAAGAAAACCGCTGCAACGTACGTGCATGCAAAGGGAGGCAGCCAGATTGACTATGTCTGTGCCCGGCGTGCAGTTGTTGATGGCATTGCCAAAAGCACCAAACCAGTGGATACGGAAATGGCGGGATGGAGAACAACCGGGCATAAGCTGTTACTGGGATCAATACCACACCGATGGACTCCCTGGAAGCGGAGCCGCAAGGCATTGAAAATTGATCCTGGCAAGGAAGGTGATGACACGCGGCTGCGCGAGCATCTGAGTAGCTCAGTTCCGTGCAGCATTATGCAATTACGGGATGCAGTGCATCTTGCCGGGGGCGTTGCGCCGGATAGGGTGGTAAGGCCCGAGCTCTCGCCGGTCGCGATGGACATCAGAACGTGCTGGCAGCTTCGTCGTAAAGTACGGGTTGCCCAAACGCTACTTGGCGCAGGATTTATCTTTGTCTTTCGGTACTTTCGGCAGCGACTTGCATACATGAAGGCACACAGAGCCCTAAAGAAAGCCCTTAGAGCACGGAAGCGGCAGAGACTGCTTGACATGCTCCAGCAAGCTGAAATGGCAGCGAAGAGACATGATGTTCGCGGACTGTATGGGGTGGTGAATCTGTTATGCCCAAACAAGCACAGGCAGAGGATAAGACTGAGGGATGCGGCGGGTCAATTGATGAGCGGTCTCGAGGATTGCAGAGCATTGGCGGAGTATGCCCGAGGGCTATTCATGGCACCCGACTCTGATCCCTTACCACTCCTGAAAGTTTCTACGGACATGCTACGTCTAGAGCGATGGCAGCGTGCAGCGCAACAGCTCAAGGCTGAGAAGGCGGCGCCGTATGGCACCCCACCACTTCGTAACTGGAAGCAGCATAGCCAGGTAATTGCCCCTCTACTTCATAAAACGGCCGTTCAAGCACTATGTCGTGATGATCCTTGTATACCACTAGAGTGGACAGAGGTGCAACTGGCGTGGCTGGCTAAGCCGAAGAAGTGCGAGTACGCCGGCGAATCTGAGGACGGTGGGCTCATGTCGGGTGACACCAAGATGTTCATGTCAGTACTAAAGGAGGCAACGCATGGATACGTGATGGCTGGGCTCCTTGAAGTACCACAGTTCGCTTATAGGCAGCTGTCCAGCACCATTGACGCTCTGCTCAGGGGCAGCCAGCATTGTGCCATGGTTCGAGCGCTGACAGGCCAGGTCAACACAGATGTCACCACTAGACTTGCGATTGGGGAGGTTCCTGAAATCACTGGGGGTTTGATGATCAGCCGCCTGGATTTGGCAAAGGCGTTCGATTGCATGCCTTTTGGAGTGATGTATACCAGTCTACGAGAGATAGGGATTCCTGATGAGTTGGCTAGATTGGTTGTCGAAACCCATAGACAGTCCACATGCGTGGTCCGACACAGTGGCACCAGCATCCGGATCAGCATGAAACGTGGGCTGCGACAGGGATGCCCTCTGGCACCGAGTGTCTTCACGGCCTGGACGATCAGCTTGTGTCGAATGCTTGGCTCTGAGTGGTGTCGGGAGCATGCCAGTCTGTTTGCAGATGATGTACACGGACACTGGATCATCCGTACTTGTGAGCAATTCCAGTTGGCCAGACTGAGCGCGCTCAAGCTTATTGAAGCGCTACATCGCTCGGGCATGAAGGTAAGCTACGACAAGTCGGAGGCGGTGCTGCTTCTTCGAGGCCGAGCGGCTACAGGACTTAAGCAGAAATTTGTCCCCTGGAGCAAGGATAAGTACGTTCTTTTGTTGGGAACGGATTCCTGTACAGGGCGTGAGGTGATGCTTCCGGTGACTGATAAACTTGAATATCTGGGAGCGGTTCTATCTTATGGGCCAATGGAATCACAAACGGTGCAGGCGAGGGCAGCAAAGGCCTGGTCCAATTTCACCAAGCTCGGACCGGTGCTCAGGACGTCCTCATCGTTTAGTACGAGACAAAAGCTCCGTGTCTTCCAGGCGTGCGTTGTACCGGCCCTGCTGTATGGGATTATCGGGGTTGGCATCACGGCGGCCAGTCTCCGCCTTGTTCAATCCACGTTCTCGAGGATGCTGCGTAAGATTCTTCGAATACATGAACATGGTGTCTCGAATGAGGAGGTTCTTCAGCGAGCTGGTCTACAGCCGGTTGAGCAGCTTCGGTCTCTTTTACAAGGCAAAGCTAGGGCGCTAGCTGTTGATGGCCATCAGTCCATTGCACTTCGCGAGCCAGCGCAGCATCGCTTGAAGGACATTGAGAATGAGCTTCACCGCATCGAGCACCTGCCCAAGGCGGGACTCATTGAGATCGATAAAACAGGGGAAGCTGTGATATGTCCACAGTGTGGATTAGAATTTCACAATCAGAAGAGCCTCGAGGCACACTATACGGCAAAGCATGCTCATGTACATCGAGATGCAAGGACGTCCTTTGACCGTCGGGAACACACGCTGTTTGGGCTTCCACAATGTCGTCTGTGCAGGCAAACACTCTATGACTGGGCATCGATGGAGCGACACATTACGGAGGGTCGGTGTCCAAGACTCAAGCAGGCAGCGGCACAGGGACGAAGCATCTCGGATGTCATGCAGCAGGTTCTTCAAGATGAAAAATTTCGCCACCCAAGCCCCCTACGGAGAAGTTGAACCTGGAGGCTCAGCCGTCGGATATCCCGGAGGTTGTCTTGGAATGTAAGCTGGCTCAACTTCCGAAGCAAGTTCAGGAACTTCGGCGATATCAACATCGGTGCATTCTGTGTGCGCAACTGGTCAAGGTCTCAGGTCACATGAAGATTCACTGGCAAACTACTCATAAGGAGGCTTGGGGTTTGATTAGTCAGGATGCCGAGTCGGCGGCACGTAGTCTACGGGCTGCATTCAACAGGCCGTGTCAGTTCTGCGACAGCAATGCGAAGCATGGCACTACGGACGCTACGCACCATGCGACTAAGTGTACGCCGCTGTTTCAGGTATTGGCTGCGCGCAAACTTCGAGGCCTTGGTAAGCTGGAGTCCTACATGCACATGAAGAGAGGACCAGCAATGAAACAAAGGGAACAGGAACCCCAATACAAGAGGTTGGAGCGTCAGGGTATCCTGGCCATGTTGTGCGGCACGCGGAAGGAAGCCACTCCGGAGACAATGGGGCACAAAGAGGCGGGATCATCCTCATCCTCGGCATTACAACAGACAACAAATGTGCCAGCAGTTGTGCAGGTGTTCTCTGGGGGGGAGCACGGCCACAGACAGCCTGTTCCGGGTGTAAGGCAAGACGAGAGAATACCTGGAGGACCTCTGCGTGCGCATCTTCGAAATCCACACAATCTTTGCTATGCGAACGCAAGTATACTCGCGATGTTGCATACTTTGCAGGATGGCGAGCTACCGAGAGGACTACGTCCACTGCGTGATGCTGTACAACACTGTGGAGGTGTGGAGCTCAATCTGGCTACACATTTCGGTTTACGTTCCCTCTTCCGGGGATGGCCCCTGGACAACAGGCAGCGAGATGCGGCGGAGTTCATTGACTTTATACTAGGCAAGGTTGGGTACGAGCATCCCATATGGGAGGCCCGCGTTCTTGGTGGGGGTATTCATAGCGTTGTCGATGCAGGCAGTGGCATGCTCTATCTGGACTTACCAAGCGTGGATTGCGATGTCCAGGAGCTTATTAGCGCCTGGCACTTTCAGGCGCAGACTCACGCGCTCATTGCTGCTCCAGAGCATTTGATCGTACAACTGGGCAGGTTTCCTCATCGGGGCAAGTCCAAGATTCAGGTTCGTTTTCAACAGCAGGTTGGCGTCCCGGTCTTCACAGATGGGATAGATTGTGCTTGGAAATCCTTTCAGATAGTGGCAGGTACCATTCACTATGGTGATTCCCCACACAGCGGACATTATCGCTCGGTCCTCAGAGTACAAGATGACTGGTGGGAAACCGAAGACTCTGTTTCAGCTATGCCAAGTACGGTGACCGAAGGGATGAGACGTGGCTTATATACAGTCTGGCTCAAACGGGATTCGGCGCCGGCACGGACGGCTTAGAAAGGGGGAGGTAGCATGGTCGAGCTCGAGGTCCCGATGGATCAGGAGGAGGAGGAGAGGATTTGGTCGGCATTCAAGCAGGCGTCGCCTACGGAACTCACGGGCGGTGAAGAGGCACTGGACAAGAATCGGATCCTGAAGTTCCGCAAATCGGAAGGCAAGGGTGACTCAAGAGGTCCAGATGTTGATATGGCGATAGCCGAAGCTGCGGAGGCGGACAAGGGAGCGGCAGAGGACAAGCAGACACCAAATGCGGTGCGAGGTCGGTCCCAACCCAGGTCCAAGGGTCAGGGACAGGGACAAGGTCAGAGGAATGGAGGGGGTGGAGGAGGCTACCAGCGCTCCCAGCATCAGGGAGGCTGGGGCTCCGGCAAATGGAGCAACTGGAAGGAGGACGATGAAGACGACAAGATAACGACCTTGAAGTTTTTGGTGAGTCAGCTGGCCAAGCTTTGCCTGAGGCATGAGGATTCCATCAACATGTGGAGAGCGGAGAGTTCCTTTGTCCTCTTTGTACGTACAGGAATTCCTGGAAGCCTTGTGCCGTCGCTTTACGCGGCGAAAACAGAGTGGCAAAAGATTCGGGAAGAAACCCCGGAGAAGATCAAGCGACCGATGCGGAGCATCCTGTTCAGTTGCCTCCTCAAAGAGATGAACAGCCGGTTGACCATTCTTCGTGACGATACAAAGAGGCGCGAGAGCATGGAGAAGCTGGGGTGGCTTAAAGGGGAGGATTTTCAGCGCCTCAAGTGGGATGCCACTCTGAAAAAGAATGTTCGGGATGATGAAGTTTCGGTGATCTCCTACGAGGACGTGTTGGCGGTGCTTCAGTCGATGTTGACACGTTGCAACACGGTGGTGGAGGCGCTGTTGCGCTTCCACCCAACCAGACCCATCACGGAGCAGATGCAGGAGGGCACGGTGGCATTCTTGCTGCAGTTTTCGCTGCAAAATGAGACGGGATTGCAGCTTTACGCGGACATGAGCCAATTGTGCCACTGCGGGTCCACGATGGTGTGTGGCATTGAGGTCAAGAAGGAACGAAGCAGCAGGAGTCAACTGGCGAACCAAATCAGTCGCCTGCTGAACTCACTGTGAGCTGGAGCCATGTAGAGCCGGATGGAGGTGATGGATGCGCTTGGCACTGACGGTGCGGCATCCTCACAGAACCCCACACTTTACCACTTTTGATTTTCGGGAGTTTGATTGTCAAGCATCCTGCCAAGAGTCCAGTAGCGGCCGGTGTAGGCAGCAAGCGAAGTGGACGCACAGCCTCTCATTTTGCCGGTGAGCTTCTCAAGCTGATCAAGCCGTTAGAGAGCACCGCAGAGCTGCCACATTGAAAATATGTCAGATTGCGGATGTTCCTTTATTCGCACAACGATGGACAGTGCCGTTGTTGTCCTTCGTTGCCCTGCTAACAAGGCTGATATCACGAGCTCCTTGCAATCCTCGCGGTTGGTGGGCCACATACTCAGAGATTGCCTTCATAATCTATCTGATTTTGGGATACCCACTCTTCGGTCGAACATGAGCTTGCTGCAGCCATACTTTGTGCGCAGAGGGGCTCAACTGTGCTGTACGTCAGCTATGCCAGGGAGCGGTTCAGTCGGTGAGCGATGTGACATGAGCGGGCTGTACGCGTACTTCAAGTCTGCAGGTGATCACAGGCCCAGAAAGCGAAGGGACGGGCTGCATAGGTTCTTCGGCAATGGAGCGACGGCGAGCTCGTCTAATGACCAGACCCAGGAGCAGCAGATTATTCCGCAAGGTGCAACCGTACAGGATGCAGTTATGGTGGTCTCTTCGGATTCAGAGGTTGAGTATCTTCCGAGTACTTTCCCGAGGGAGCGGCAACACGCAGGACACCCACCAGTGGCAGGCACGTACAACGTTCATGTGGGGCAGTACATGTTGCCAGTACTGCAGCTTCCAAGGCAGCTGGTTGCAGAACATGCAGCGGAAATTATGGCTAGGAGCTGTTTTGAGCAGGGCCATGCTACGTGGTTGCAGATAGCTGCCATTATGAGCGCATTGCCGGATGAGCAAAAGCGACGATGGCGGCAGTCAGAAAACTCTTCAATGGCACCCGCCAAGTCTTTCATGACAGGTGCATGGTCCAGAGGACCACACGCTGGGTTGACCCGGAACCTCAGATCTTACCCGATGGTCAGTCGTCTGTTGGCTAACATTATCCGAAGCGTGGATCCCACGTTCTCTTTCAGCTCGTGCACACTGGCAAGAAACGTCTGCTCAAAGCCGCACACGGACTGTCACAATGCTCCTGGAAGCTGGAACCTGGTTGTGCCATGCTCCTCCTATACGGGAGGGGAACTTTGGGTTCAACACGGTGAGGGGACTATCTCACTTTCGCCACAGGGGGCTTCCGGCTTTTTGTGGGATACCACAACGCCGGTTCGATTTGATCCGAGGATGCAGCATGCTACAGCGCCGTGGACAGGCGATCGAGTGATTTTGATAGGATACCATGTTCGTCATATGAGTAAACTCTCCGAGGATGACGCAGCGATGCTCAGTAAGATGGGCTTCAAAATTGGTACAGACTTTGCGTGATTCCAACAGTTCTTTGTACACAGCGGCTACACAAGGATGGCGCGCGATCCCACTCAGATTGAGAACAAAATGTTTGCCTTGATGAGTATCTTATTTCGCCTTGGCTAATATCGACTGTCTGTCGCTGAGGTTCGGGGCCGGTGCTGCTAATCAGGCAAGTGGGAGTGTGAAGCACGGAGCTGGACTGGTCATGCAGATTGCCATTTTATTTCATGCGAGGTCATGCCGAAGTTGTGGGTACGATCCGCTGAACCACTGAGAGAGTGATGTGACGTGATGTGAGGTGATGTGAGCTTCATATACATCCAATTGTCAAGTTGATAAATCGGCTTGTTCTGCTCATTGTACAGTTGACAAATAAGAACTCCCGATTTGAGCTACTTCGGCTCGTGGAGCTGGGAGCTGTCGGCTCGTCCACGAGTGGGGGAATGTGCTTGGTGCTGTCGGCACGGCATTCTCCAGGAAGTGATAGCTTCGTTTTGGTCCTTTTGACGACCCTCCAATGTTCCGATGAAGCGCGTGGATCTTTAAGAGATCATTGCATGGTGCTTCTGATTTTATTGTTATTTTCATTCGGGCCATGCGCGCTCCCCAGAGGAGCCGATGCAGAAAGCATCGCCGGCTTCACACATAGGTCGCTCGTGAGCGGTTGTGCATGCAAAGNCTTCTGATTTTATTGTTATTTTCATTCGGGCCATGCGCGCTCCCCAGAGGAGCCGATGCAGAAAGCATCGCCGGCTTCACACATAGGTCGCTCGTGAGCGGTTGTGCATGCAAAGCAAAGCAAAAGTAGTAGTAGTAGTAGTAGTAGTAGTAGTCGTGGTAGTAGTAGTAGTAGTAGTAGTCGTGGTAGTAGTAGTAGTAGTAGTGGTGGTAGTAGGAGTAGGAGTAGGAGTAGGAGTAGGAGTCGGGGTAGTAGTAGCAGGAGAAGCAGAGTTTTAGAGCAGCACAGCAACAGAGTACAGAGTAGTAGAGTAGTAGATTAGGAGAATATGAGAGTCGCATAGAAATAGAGTGGTAGAGTAGTAGAGTAGCAGAGTAGTAGAGTAGTAGAGCCGTAGAGTATTCGAATAGTAGAGTAGTAGAGTAGTGGAGCAGTCGAGTAGTGGAGTCGTGGCGAAGTAGAGTAGTAGAATAGTAAAGCTGTAGAGTGTTGTAGCAGCAGCAACAGCAGCAGCAGCAGCAGAACATAGCAACGCCGCAATGACAATTACTATTGGAGCTGCTTTTATTGCTTTGCTTTTAGTGCTCGTATCACTACTAGTGATACTAGTGCTGCTCATCATGGGACATGCAGCTTCCAGTGGACATAGTGGATGAAAGTGGTCATGAAACAATCCGGCATTCAGAAGTTAGTGCCACCCTGAAACCTCTCAAGTGCCAAGTCTGAACCAAATCCGAGAAGTCCAAGAAGCCGGCGTGTTTGTTGTCAGTGAAAGTAGGAGGGGTATGGCAGTAGCCATGGCATACTGCGAGAGTGCTTTACGACTGCCAGTGGTAGTGCTGGTAGTGGTATTTTCGATGGTGATAGTAGTCGTTGTGGTGCTTGGTTGGTGATGACGGTGCTGCCGGTGGTGGTTGTTGGTCATGCCAACGGCAGTATCACTGCACGTTTGAGTCATGGTGCTGAAATCCCTTAAAAATAGTCCGGTAAACGAAGTGGTCAACGGTCCTGTGTAGAGGATGTGCAGGGGCACTCGACACTGGGGTGCTGAGAACAGCTGCTGTGCTTTCCATAGAGAGGGGCGTTGTGTTGTAGAGGATGTGCAGAGATTTTGACTCGCCGTCACATTGCTACTTGCTCAGAGATAGTGCGGCTTCCTGCGGAATGCCGAATGCAGAGCATCGTTTCGCATCATCTCCAACCAGGATTATTGCGCTCATTCACGTGATTCCGGCTCAATTGCCCTTTCCAAACCTCAGGCAGAGGGTTCAGTTTTGTCAGTTGAGCTGAAGGATTGTATAATGTAAACGTCGATTACTTGAAGACGAAGCAGTGCCTTGGCCTCGAAAGGCCAAAGGCCGCCGGGAAAGCCATGGTTACACCGAAATCGGAGCCTGCATGCGGAGCCGACATGGCTTCAGGCCTACTGCAGAGGGTTCAAGAACAGACAAGACCGCGGCAACATATGCTAGTTTGCAGAGGGTTCACTTGCAACTCTGGGGCTTAGTTCCACACCCGAGCCTCGGAGACTGATCTGAAGTGTCCTGTTCTTCCCCGAGTGGAAAGAGCTTGGGATGCAGGGCTTTGGGGCCTAGAAACCTCCGACCCGGCCCCGGCTGCAGGCGAGCTAGGCTCTGGCGTGGTTGATGAGGACGAGCTCGACGAGGTGGAGTTGGCAGTGCCGGTTTAGGGAGTTTAGGGTTTAGAAAGTTTGGGGTGCCCAGATGATGAAGGGCTCAAGCCCAGGGGTTGGAAGCACACTGACAAGAGACCTTGAAATCCTTAGTTCGGAGCCTTTGCTTGGGGTGTTGCAGGGTTCCTCAACAATGTCTCTCGTCATGGTAGGCTCGCATATAGTGTCTCTGAGGGTTCAGATTGGAAGGAACTTGCTTATCTCATTCGACGAGTCTTCCGCATTTAAATGATATTGAAACCCCTAGCTAGTCGGAGCAGATGGGCAATCTTCCAGCAGAGTCTCAGATGTTCCGCTCCTCACAAGCTCTACAAGCCGGGTTGGGCCAACGTTGGCACGCAATACCTCCATGCGCCATCTTGTGCAGCAGGAAAGCTTGATGCCATGTCAGAGATGCAGTTCACGCTTTGCCGGTGAGGACAGCAAACATCACCTTACCTACTTTGCATGAGCGCTGTCAGGTTTTCTCCTGGAGCATGAAATTTCCAAGAGACTCTGAGGCTTGCGCTTCGAAGTTGTCATGGCATGAAGGCCTTGTTCGGGAACTGCGTTTTCGTTCAAGTGATTCTAGTTCCCTGCGGCGTCTCCCTGTGAGGACACCCAAACAAATCCTTACCTACTTTGTTCGAGTGGCTCGGTTGACACCGGGTCGTGAACTTTCCAAGAGCGTCTGAGGCCGATCTCGCCGCCTTGTGTTGGCTTTCGTGTTGGGCAAAGCAGGTGACACGCTGGCTCAGGTGGACCTGTGAGGACACCCAAACAAATCCTTACCTACTTTGTTCGAGTGGCTCGGTTGNATCTTGCCGCCTTGTGTTGGCTTTCGTGTTGGGCAAAGCAGGTGACACGCTGGCTCAGGTGGACCTGTGAGGACACCCAAACAAATCCTTACCTACTTTGTTCGAGTGGCTCGGTTGACGCCGGGTCGTGAACTTTCCAAGAGAGTCTGAGGCCGATCTTGCCGCCTTGTGTTGGCCTTCGTGTTGGGCAAAGCAGGTGACACGCTGGCTCAGGTGGACCTGTGAGGACACCCAAATAAATCCTTACCTACTTTGTTCGAGTGGCTCGGTTGACACCGGGTCGTGAACTTTCGGAGAGCGTCTGAGGCCGATCTTGCCGCCTTGTGTTGGCTTTCGTGTTGGGCAAAGCAGGTGACACGCTGGCTCAGGTGGACCTGTGAGGACACCCAAACAAATCCTTACNTTCGTGTTGGGCAAAGCAGGTGCCTGGATAGTTTGACACGCTTGCTCAGGTGGACCTGTGAGGACACCCAAACAAATCCTTACCTACTTTGTTCGAGTGGCTCGGTTCACACCGGGACGTGAACTTTCCAAGAGAGTCTGAGGCCGATCTTGCCGCCTTGAGTTGGCTTTCGTGTTGGGCAAAGCAGGTGACACGCTCAGGTGGACCTGTGAGGACACCCAAACAAATCCTTACCTACTTTGTTCGAGTGGCTCGGTTCCCACCGAGACGTGAACTTTCCAAGAGAGTCTGAGGCCGATCTTGCCGCCTTGTGTTGGCCTTCGTGTTGGGCAAAGCAGGTGCCTGGATAGTTTGACACGCTTGCTCAGGTGGACCTGTGAGGACACCCAAACAAATCCTTACCTACTTTGTTCGAGTGGCTCGGTTCACACCGGGACG
>BGNK01001697.1:88379-133225 GCA_003297005.1 Symbiodinium sp. clade A Y106 | reverse complement strand
CTAGGGGCAAACAGCAAAAATACATATTCCGTGCCGTGCACAAAAAAAGACACGCATTCGTTCAACAAAGCACAGGTCTGTTACTTAGAAAAAACATAACACTCTCATATGTTCTATCCGCAAGTTCTGTCAAATTGAATGTTAACCAAAGTTAATTTCTCCAACAAAGCATGCAGTTTCTAGGCTATATTCTATAATAGGATATAGGCTATTTTTATACTACCTATCAAATAGCCTATAGCANATAGCCTATAGCATTAACCTATAAGATAACCTATAGTTAATTTATATAGATAACCTATATAGTTTATTTTTGACGGATAGGATATATCGCCCTAAATAGCCTAACCCGGTCTTGGAGGATGGCCCCTGTGTTTCGTTCCTGCTTCATCGAAACATTTTAGATACAGCAACAACACCAGCCGCAGTAATTAACGATGAACAGTACACACTCTTATGGTTCATGATAAAAGCAACTGTGATCACTGCCATTTCTGTTGTTATTTCTGTGTTGCAGGACTTCCGATGGGTTCTCAAGAAATTCTGTCTTGGGGGGTTCCCTATTGTCATTATACCATAGAGGGCCCAAAAACCCTATTCTACTGAAATCTAGAGAAACAGGAGCAGCAAGTGAGCCCCTCTTAACAACATGAGGCCAGAGGGGCCCTCAGCTTCTGAGTAATGTAGGGGCGTTAATAATTAGAATAGGGTTTTGGGCCCTCTTGTACTGTAATTGTAATAAGGACCCACCAAAATAATATTTGGATTTATTTAGGCTTCTATAGTAGTTAGTTGTTCTTCTCCTAACAAGAAATAGCTTCGCTCTTTTTGCGCTCTCCTCTCTCAGAAGTGTAACCCCTTCTCCGCTTCAAAGGAGCAAGGGATCTCCTTCAACCTTCAACAGCGGACAAGATGGCTCTTCATATCACCGTACGAAATCTGGTAGCATGTCGATATCGTTTCATGTCTCGAAAATGGAGATCTCCGATTGATCTGGAAAACAAGTACAGATAGTTATGTATCTATGTATATGCCTCGCTCCTGAATTAGAGGTTGTATGGCGTTGCAGGGAAATGTCACATCCCGAAGACTTGTCATCCGCAATGACTAGTTACTGTCCGAAAGATTCCTTACTTCGATGCCACGCCACTCCCTTCATCTTCCACACATGGGAGTTTCCGAAAATAGGGGACCAAAATTTAGTGCCCTAAATAGTAGCATCCTTATTATAAGGACCCCAAAATAAGGTACCCCTATTTTCGGAAACTCCACACATGCCTGGCCTGAAGAGTCCACATGTAAGCACCGAAATCCCCAGGGCGAACATTCTCCGTCACGCAAGACGCGCCTCGAAGACTTGGCCGCTTTCGGCATGTCTTGAGACCCTCGGGATGAGGGTTTCGGGATTACAGTTTCGCGGTTCGGGGGGTGGGCGTTTAATCTGAAATACTGGGTTGTACCGGTTCCAGGGGCTACACTGTAGGAACATGACTATAAGAGACCTTGGGGCTATATAAATCCATCAATATATATATATATATGTATATATATATACATATATATATATATATATATATATTTATATGTATATGGGTCCTGATATGTTTTGGTGGATTAGAACCAGGGTTTCTCCCCTTTTGCGAGAGAGACTTCCTCCGAAATCCTCAGCGTAAAAAACGCCGAAACTCACCAACCATCACACCCCACAAGGCGCACGAGAGTCTCCACTCCGTGAGGAAGCCATGACACTTCTTCAGCCTTCGGGCGAGGAATAATATTGCAAAGTCAGCCCGGGAAATCAGGGTAGGTTTAGGGTTTAGGGTTTAGGGTAATATTGCAAAGTCAGTTTCTAAGTAGACTCATGGACAAGTCAACGAATACACGAATCCTGGTCTTTTCGGCGCACCCTAACTGATGAGTCACCCGCGGGGTGAAGGTCTTGAGATTTTAGGCAGGTGTCAGGTTGCTTCCAGTTCTTCAGCCCCTCTCCTAGACTCGAAACTGTAAACGCAAATCGAGAAGTGTACCAAGGCAGACAAGGAACCTAAACACCCCAACCCACCCCCCCTTCCCCGGGTCTCAGACCCACAGCCTGTCAAAAGGCAAGTCCTACAGTGCAAGACAGGAAGCAGATGTTGATACTATTCTTCCTGTATTTACCGTATTTGAAGTATTTTTAGTACTATGAAAAGGAATGGCAATACTTGAACAGTATAAGTTTTATGTATTAAGTTGTCCTTGAGCTGAGAGGTCAATACTGCATCGCGGATGCAAGCGCGAAGCCAGGGGTCGTTTCGGAAAGAGCGTATCTCGATTCCGTAGTAGGGTTCAAACCACAATCAACAAAATACCGCTTAGCTTTGCAGACATAAACCAGCATTCACAGACGACACTCGGCCCTAAACCCGTATGATGAATGAACCCGAATCTCCGTTTTCAGAAAACCCTTAAGACCCAAGTTCCTATCCCTAAACTCTACTTTAAGCCTTACAGTACCAGAACCTCCTCGTTTGTAGGTTGTTTTCATAAACCCGAATATAGAATCTATAGGGTGCCTACAAAAAGGTATAGGCTCTTTGTAGTTCAAGGTAAACACTGAACTGCTATCGGCCAAAGCACCCCCCAAAACACTAAAGTCTTAAAGCAGTCCTCATATTAATCCTTATAGTAGCCCTTCTAGTAACCCCCCTAAGCCTTGCTGTCGGCCATGTCCAGGATGCATCGATCAGCCCGCACACCCGGCGCCTCCTGAAGAAGGTCCGCGAGCAGACAACACTGCAGATCCCAAGCTATGGATAAGGGCTTCCAGGTAGCCGTCGATTCCGGTGGGTTTAGGGCTCAGAGCTTCGCCAGGTCCGCACAATCCTTGCTAAGTTCTTTGCAGATTCTGTGGATGTTTCGACTTGCAGCTGTCTGCTTCAGGGTTCAATGATGTGGTATACTATAGTATACACTTGTATCGTGTTGTACGGTTACACTGGTGAGCTCACTCTGCTCACTAGAAATGTGTTGCAATACTCTGGTTTTGGGGTGGCTTGAGAGTTCATCGTTTCGGAGCTCTCGTATGTCGTATCAGCCGTGAAGGTCCTAGGACAGTCGAAGACGCGAGAACGTAAACCCTTCAACCCTCCCGCTAAAGATTGCGTTAGGGGGTCCTGTGGTGCGCCCCTCGGAAGCATGCTTCCTGGACATGCTTCAGCGAGCAATTTGTCGGGAGTAATTGTTTCAGAAACTCTGGGTCTTCAATTCAGGGGGTTTGAGCCAGGCATTTCCTAACCAACTTCCTGCAACTTAAGGGCACCCTGGTGGAACAACTCTGCGCTGAAGCTCCGGGTTTGAAACGGAGAGAGGCAGGATTTCCATGTTCTGCAGCCGTAAAAACCCGGGTGCGGGTTAGGGCCACGGGTAAGGTAAAGCATTTTGTGGCGAAAACATTTAGATCATGGAAGGAACAGTTGCGCATTATGCTTACAGCGGGTTGGTCGAGGAAGAGAGATTGGGCTTCTGCTGTCGTGGTGGGTGGTTGCTCTAGGGGTGCCAAAGTGTGTGTGAAAGCCCAACACTTACTGGAGACGTCGCGCGCCTTCGGTGCGAGTCAGTGTGAGATTCGAAACTCGGATTGTGTGCGGTTGTGAGTGTTGAAGAACCGTCAGGCCTCGAGGAGGTGAAACATTCGCGCGAGTAGCGCGAGTCGAAACATACCAGCCCCGGCTCCCTTATAGAATTCCTAGAGATTTTATGTCGGCGTCTACAGTAGGGCCCTACCATATCCCGATGCTGGACAACCCTATACGAAACTCATAAAACCCTAGAAAAGTCCTCTGCGAAAGATCCCCCCTAATCTTAAACAGTAGTCTCAGTAGTTGGCCCACGGTGTGTATTACGCCGTGGTGTTTTCGGACTGTGCTTTGGGGAGGGATGGGGGGTTTTGGGGGTGGGGGGCAGTTTCGTTGACTTCGGACATCACCGTAGGTTTGTGATCCCCGAACATTTCCGATGTCTGGTGTGTGGCATGGAGCCTTCTAGCTCGGGTGCTTCGAAATGTCCAGCTGCAGCACGTAAGCTCATTCCGCCAGACAGCAACAAAACCGTAAGACAACAATCAGCAAGTGCAGCAGCCGGGTCGCCATGTTGCAGTGGCTAACGCTCAATTTGTCGATATCCTGCTGCCACGAGCAGCCCGGTCCTTTGTCGGCCACTCGATGCTGCAGCGGAGGTTGTGATGATTTGTGTATTTTTGATTTCCACGCCGGCGGTGTGGCATGGACGGCGCCAGCAGATGCACCGCCTCAGGCATCTCCGCGAGTCATGGCGTTGGCATTCAAGCAGGTGCTTGACACTTGATGCTTTTGCCACCCAAACTGTCTGCAAAACTCAAACCGGATGGCGACAGTGCTCTGAATCCTGCTGTGAAACAGCAGTTGTTCATGTGGAACTGGCGCGCGTCGCTGGACCGCGCACGCCCCAAGAATTCCTCGAAGCGTTGGAAGACACTGTCTGAGAAGGAAACATACTCAGGCGTGCCTTGTTTATCTTGTAAAGCCCATCGCATTCCCTTGTTTTCAGAGTAGTTCTGGATAGTCCGAAATCATACTTCGCTTCGCGAAAACCACTACAAAACACCGTTCCCCCATGTAACTGAGGGCAAAAACGCGATTAATTTCGTGGGTGAGCCGACCCTGTGCAAAAACCACACAAAACGGGCATAAGAATCATCCCGGCCAACACAGCGAGGCTGTTTAGCCCGCGGCGTATTACAAGCCGTGGACCTAGGTATGATAGCTTGAGGTAAACCCTGAACCTTACATCGAGTGCCTGATGTAAAACTTTTGCAGAGTTCAGGAGGGCTGATAAGATTCATCGGGCTTTTCGGGTTTAGGGGTGATAAAGGCCCCAAACCCTAAACCCTAAGCGTCGAAAAACATGCCTCGCCTGGTCCGTCCGAGTGCGAGCGCCGAAACCCTGAACCGTTTTGGGCAGCTGAGCGGGTGGGAATATGTGAAGAACCGTCTTGGTGGCCTCCAAGCAAGGAAGCAGAAGAGCCTGGAGATCCCGAAATCGCAGGGCTTGTGGAAGAGGCGCACAAGGTTTAAAGGGGATTTGGAGATGTTTGGAGTTTGGAAGATCCGGGGTTGTGGGTTTAGGATTTGGGTGGGGTTAAGGCTATAACACTCACAGGGCTTACGGAGTTTATCGGGCTTCTGGCTGTTGGGTTTATAGCCCACCCATGTTGCATGTTCTTTTCAAGCGCACAAGAATGTTGATTTGAGGGTTCTCTTTGAGCTTTAATCACGGTTGATGACATAAATCCTGCGTTACCTTAAGGACCCGAAACTATGGGAACCATATGGAACCATAGTATATTCCTTACTATGGTGTAATGCAGGATTTGTATCATCAACCGTATGATGGCATTCGAGGATCGGCTTGCTTTCTTTGCCAAAAGATGATGCCCTTGACCAAGAGCTACTGCGCGGGGGGGCGAAGAGGGGGGGGTCGGTTTAGGGTGTACGCTTATAGGGCTTTATAGGGTTTATAGGGCTGATAGGCTTTATGGGGCTTATGGGGTTTATAGGGCTTGTAGGGCTTTTTGTGTTTAGGGTTCAGCGCCCTTTGCCATTCAGGGATATGGGGTTCAGCCTCCCCAGCCCTCAATAATTTAATTACGCCTTTCAGCAATCGAAACTTTGGTTTCTGCCTTGCTTTTCAAGCTTAACAATAACTTGTACGTGGTGAGTGAGCGAGCGAGTTAGGGAGGGGAAGGGAGAGGCACACTGCAAACCGGGGCCTCAGAAAGCTTGCGCAATATGACATTAGGGCTTTTAGGGATTTGGAGCGTAAGGTTTGAGGGCTTTGTAGGGTGACCCGGGTGTGGGGCTTGAAAGCCGCAATTCCTCAGGTGGAGATCGCCGTCTCATCGACAAAGGGGAAGTGCACATGTTCGCCCTTGTAGGGCTTATGACGAGACCCAACTGAAACCCAAACCCCTAAACCCTAAACCCTAGCCTCTAGTGCGGACAAGTCAAAGTACTTCGAACCCGAGACCTCGTCTGGCAAGTCCGAGTTGCGAGAGCGTAAACCTTAAACCCTCAAACCCCTAAACCCCCAAACCCCTAAAACCCCCGAACCCTAAACCCCTAAAACCCTAAACCCCTAAACCCCCAAACCCCTAAACCCCCAAACCCCTAAACCCCTAAAGCTGGTGTCCCGGGGAGCTCTGGAGCCTTTTTCAGGACCAAACACGCCTGCAAGAAGTTGATCAAGAAGGATGGGGTTTGGGGGACCACTGTCCTTTAAAGGGTCCTAAAAGCGGTGCATTAAATTATGGGGGTACTATATAATGTAGGGGCCTTAATAATTAGAATAAGGTTTTGGGGTATACTACACTATAACTATAATAAGGAACCCCCAAAAATTAAATAGTATAGGTAGTTATAGGAGTATAAGGAACTATAATGGGTTTCCGGCTTCGGGGTGGGGCGCAGGGTTTAGGTGCCTATCATCTGCAGTTCCAGGCGTGTCGCTTAGGTCTTCTTGCTTCGATTCGAGCTTGGGACTGTAGGCTGTGTTTCTCAGATTCACCACGTAAATGTGTCAGGCTGTGTGCCGTGCAAGGAGCGAAGGCAGTGGACCCAAACCTATAGAATTCAAGTTCAGCGCAAGGTTCTGGCGTCAGCCCCGGTCCCTTCACCCACAAAATCTTGGTTCGCACCCTTTTGTGGACTTGGCGACGCAGATGATGATGGCCATCACATCATCCTCAGGATCGTCATCGCCGTCATCATCATCATCCTCATCATGATCCCCATGCCAATCATAACAGAATGTTCCCTACTTTGACTCAACACTTGCACGGCCCCGGCAATAGGATACCAGGCATGATCTCTAAAGGTGTCATTGTTGGAGGACTGGTTCGAGTGCATGATCTCCTTCGTTATCGTCGCCAACTCTGCGCCTGGTCACCGGATAGCCACGAGCGCGCACGGTTTTTGGAAGAGATTGGGGCCCATGATTGGGGGTCGGACTAATTCCGATTACTAGTCCCTTAAAGGCCTAATACCATAATAAGTATAGCAGGGGCCTTAACAATTCGAATACTGCTTTGGGGCACACCATGTTATACTTATTAGGAGGGGAAAAAATAATAAGTATAGCATGGTGTGCTCCAAAGCAGCATTCGAATTGTTAAGGCCCCTGAATTGAGACGAGGCAATCATTGGCGTCGACAGCCACCTGTCTCTCCCGAGCACGGGGGAGACGACCAAGGCTTCCTTGAAATTGAGTTACTTGGAGGTTCGTGGGTAGTTCTAAGTGGGGTATAGTGGGGTTATAAGTAGGTTAACTATAATTATGACCCAAAGTAGAGGACTTACAACCCCCACCTATAAGTACCCATGAACCTCCACTTAGGGATTAAGGGTTTAGGGCCTAGGGCTTTAAGGGTTCAGTGTTTAAGGGCTAACAGGGTTTAAGGGTTTAGGGTTACAGAGTTTGCGCCTTTAAGATTTATGAGTTTATGGTACCTTGTTGTGACAGTGACCACTGGAGAGCCATGATAAAGATAAAGATGGCAGTGATGTTGAGGCCGCGAAGATGACGACGATCATGAGCATTGCTAAGTTCGGCATTGTGCGTCTTCTTCTGTTACTGTGCTGATGATTGGTGATTGAATTGCAACATCCGACCGGCGGACCGACTGACAGACGGCAACCAAACCCAACCGACCTTAACCGACCAGCCGACTAGTCAGCCAGCCAAACAACCACGGCAACCCCTACGACCACAACATCAGCAACAGCACAATCAGCGGTACCTGGAAAGGCAATTGCGGCAGCAAGCAGCAGCAGCAGCAGAACCAGCGCCAGCGCAGAGTCGCATGCTGAGAATTCCTATTCCACCGAGCACTGATGCAAGACTCTTACAGAAGCGGGGCCATATATCAGTGTTCGACATTCAACCGCCGTGATGCCCATGATGTAAATCCCAGCAGTTCTGAAATGACGCCTAATCCTTAAGCCCAAAACCCTAAATCCTCGACTACCCACCCAAGACCTCGCTTGGCACAGTGCCGAAACCCTTCAATCCAAGCGTTTCAACTAGTAACCTTGTGCCCGTTTTTCTTTTTAGGTTTCCTTATTGACATGAAACGAAATGGAATCTAAACCCTAAGCCCCAAACTCTAAACCCTAAACTTGGCAGTGTCCGAGTTGCGAGAGCGTAAACCCGACTGTTTGGAGGGTCCTGGTCTGGCTTGGGCATCGGAGGCGGCAGCTCAGCCGGATCAGATGTTGTTTGGTGGACACTTTCGGGGTCTACTATAGGGGCTTCAATAATGAACCATACGATTTTAGGGGTTCCTTATTACAGTTATAGTATAAAGGGCCCCAAAACCCTATTCCAATTATTAACGCCTCTACATTAGGGGTTTGGAGGGTCCCCTTAACGGGTTTGGGGGGTCTAGGGCTTGCGGAAATTAGTTTCCTTGCAGGTTCCCAAATGTATATATTGCCACAATAGCCTGAATCGCCAGCTTTGACCCCAATTACACTGAGAGGCATCCTGCAATGCAAGCAAAGCCTTCCCAAGAAGCATGCCAGGAACACTCATGAAATTCAGAATACCACCCCATGAATCCAAAACGTGTACCGCACCGTGGCGGGCGCGTGATTGTCGCAGTTTGCGAGAGACTGTGATGATATCCCGTTTCTGGGTCGGAAACAGGTGCCGTTTTGCAGGGCTGGGAGCAGGTTGCCGGCACAGCGTCGCGGCGAAAGCAGAGAAATGACGCCACGTTGTCGGCCGTTCTCAGCCCCCTAAAACCCGCTACACCTAGGAGCCAGGCTCGTGCCAGTTGTGAGTGTTCAAAACCCTAAAGCCAAAGGCCTTACTAATTAGAATGGGGTTTTGCGGATTCCTTTTTAAAAGTATGTATTTGTGTAATGTACCCCCAAACCCTATTCTAATTATTAAGGCCCCTAGATTAAGCCCGAAGAGGCCCTCGAAGAGCCCAGGAGATCTAACCCCCAAATCCTAAACCCTAAGAAGGGCCCAGGAGATCTTCTTCCATTTTTGGTACCATAATAAGGAAACCTGATATTATTTGCTACAGATCCCTATTGTGGTAACTTGAATAAAAATAAAACCCCTTAAGAAGAGCCCAGGAGATTTTCTTCCTGGTCTTCTATTCCTTGGAGTTGGCCATCCGCGCCATTGCCCTTCAGTCCAAGTGCATGCGTGATGGCTGGTTCATCTTCGATGCGATCCTGGTGGGGAATGGAAGCCCTGAGCCCTAAGCTTCCTGGGGCTTAGTAGGGAATGGGGGAATGGATCCCTATAGTAGTCCCTATATAACCCCCAATAATAATCGTCTCCACAATCCATTCCCCCATTCCCTTCTAAGAACCAGACAGTAAAGCTATCCTGGTGGGGAAGAGTCGAGTCCGGGGTGTGGTTCTGGGGCTTCTAGAGTTTATCTCGAGTTTACGATTTTAGGATGAAGGGCATTAGGCCTAGGGCCTACTGTGGTGGCGAGGGTTGACATAGCGCCAGGTCGGACGAAGGGTGTTTGCGAGGGAGGGTTTTTGATGTGGAACTTGGTACGTGCACGATTTCAGGACGACCTCGACCACCACCCGTAGCAGCCCCGGGCCTCACCCGTCTAGCCCGGAGTGAGCGCAGAAAAAAAAGACATCAACACCCTGAACTTGGTGGCCTGTTCCGTCGGATTAACTTGTCGGAGCAAATTCTACTGGATTTTATGTTTATGTAATTCTGTGTGAGCTTGTTTATGATTATGCATGTTCGTTAAGGCGGCAGCAAGGATGGCGGTCGGTACTGTAAAGATCATGTCTTAGTGTAATAGTATACGGGGGTGGGAATAGCTACCAACACATCATCCCCCGAGGGTTCGTTGATAGAATCGTACATAAATCGGTCCCCAAAAGCCCTGTTCGAACCAGTAAGGGCTCGTATATTACCTTGTTTCGGTATGACCGGCTGGAGGCGGGAGTGAGGCTCTTGATGAGCTGAATAGACTGTATAGTTCCAGCGTCGCACTGCCTGGCAACTTTTCTCGAAGTCATTCTCTTCGCAGGTGACGAGCGCCTACATTGAGCAGCTCTTGTCTCTCTTTTCTGTGCAATCCGAGCAGCAGGCCGGACCACTGATCAATTACGAGTCGCGATACTGGCGGGTTTCATGGTTGGCATGATGGTTACTGAGCCAAAATGGTAACGAGATGAGGTGGAGGTACTCTGCACTACAGCGCTGGCTTAACAGAGGGCCTTCTGGTGATGACGGTGCAGATCATGTTTGCTTAAGTTCTTGGCTGTCGTGCTTGTATTTAGGGACACGATTCGCTATAGCAAGTCGCAGTAACTTCGAAGCAGCGATGAACAACCTCGTTGTTGCCGGCCGTGTGATGTAATTATGATGATGTCTTGGATTGTCGGGAAACTCATCAGATTTGTAAATTGATAGGCTGAGTGCCCGCTTGTTTGTTTTCTTGCGTGATTGATTTGTTTGGCTCAATGCTTAGATGGTTGATTGGGTTGGTATGCGGTGATGGGTGGGTGTGGGGTAGCGATAGGAGTAGCAGTAGCAGATGGGCATGAGCAAGAAAAAATGTAGAGAAGAGAAGGAAGGATGGGAGTAGCTGCAGAAGGAGCAGCTACAGCAAGATTCAGACGGTAGTGATTCTCGTCATCCTCGCTCTCGTGGTGATGAGCATGATGGCTCTGACCTTTGTCGTTTGCAGGCTGTACGGCTTCATGGCATGTTGCTGTTATTTGATTGAGTTGAATGCCGGAGGGAGCACAACTCAAATCACGCATAAGTCATCAGTAAGTGGGCACGAAGCTTGCTAGTCGCAGCAACAGTGTCAGTGGCCGAACCAATGTGATCCTGTGGTCCTCGGCGTATTTTGCCATCACAGGAACTACGTCACCACGTTGGTGGAAGAGCCAGCTGTAGTTAGTTCTCTCTGGGTACAGTACCTGAGGCTAGCCTCCAGGAGCTAGCAGATCCTTAACCTCCGAAGCCCCGCGAGCCGCTGGCGTGATCTTGGCAAACGTTTTCAGCTCTGCAGATCATGATCCTCCGGCTGCTGCGCTTGATTCGCTTGGTCCGAACCTTCCGGATGATTCGGCAGATTAAGTCCATCTGGCGGTTGCTGCCCCTTTCCTGTCACTGTGATTCGGGGTATTGAGGAGTCTAGCATTTCGGGTGCGATGGGGCTTGAATTCTGCCACTAATGCTCACCGATTAATCTTCCTGTGAGGTTCAAGGCTCTCGGGTGTTGCGCCGGATTGTAGGCGGTCGGTGTTGACAGTGTTGTCAGCATGCATGAGGACTTAGCGCCTTGGGGTTCGCAACTGTTCATCTCACTCCGATTGCAGAAAGCTCAGGTGAGCCATAATAATTAGAATAGGGTTTTGGGGCCCGTTATACGATATTTATGATAAGGAACCCCAAAATAGTATAGGAAGTGTTTGAATCTTTGAATACGGCGAAGACTAAGGCTCCCTTCTTCATCCCAAGAATTTCAAGGGAAATCGTCTTCAGATAGGCACCATGATGTGGAATCGATAAAGTAGCCGATCAAACCCCTTTGGGTAGCCACCAGTTTTGAAGAGCTTTGGTAGCCATAGCAATCATGCCTCTTCACGTTTTCCTCGCAGGCAGATGGCGTGGCATCTCGTGTGCAAAGCATGTAATCAGTACTTATACAGCCCATGAGAGCCCCAAGTAGCGTTCTTGGTACTGTAAGGAATTCAATGTATGTTAAAATATTTGGAAATTGCCATGTTTACGATTTATCTCCGTATTGGACCCATGCAGATTGTACTGAAAGGCCTGCTTTGCCACTCCCTCACGACGAAATACGTGGAAAGACCGTTAAAGCAAGAGCCGAGATTGAAAGAGTATAGAGGCCGGAATAGCTCCAATCAATCTTGTGCCTTCGGGTTCCTTTCTTTCACTATATCCCCAAAACCATATTCCAATGACAGAGGCCCCTATATGAACTACGCAGAGCACTGGGAGGTCTGTCTTCGGGATTGCCCGCTTTTTGAGTTTCGGAATCTAAGGGTGGGAATTGGGATTTGACCCAAACCCCGTGTACGCCCCAAAAACTTACACCCAAACCCTAAACCCCAAAGCCCCTAAACCTTAAATCCCTCAACCCTGGTAAGGTACGGCCTCCTCACTTGCGGAGAACTGCTCATCTCAACTCTTGCCTTGCTAGGGATGGTGATCTATGCATCTTGGGTGTCGGATTAGGGCTGAGGAGAAAAGGGTTTAGGGTTCAGTGGTTTAGGGGCTTAGGGGTTTAGAGTTTAGGGTTCAGGGTTCAGGTTCCGGGGTGTGTGGAGGGAGTAAGCCTGGAATGTAGGTGTGTTTTGTTGCATACAGCTTTACAGGGTTCTTTCACGGAGATCTTGTTGTTTGCTCAATCCTTCTTCGGGAGCTTGTTTTCGGAATCTGCTACTCTATCGCGTTTTGGCGCAGATTGTTCTTTGTCGGCAACCCTGTGTGCGAGTTTCTCATTTATGCATTTGTCACAAGCTTCTTAATTCTTCCGGTTGAGCATCTTCAACCTTGAACGAATGCTCTGAGCTGCAACTTCCCCAAACCGCCAAAGCCGAAGCTATACTCTCAAACCATCAGCTAAATTTTTGAACTCCCGAATCCTTTTTAAACACCGGGGCTTAGTGCAAACTTGAGTTTCGAGACCGTGTGCTCTCGTGTGTGTGTGTGTGTGTGTTTGTGTGTGTGTGTGTGGCTTTCGTTCGCTGTCTGAGGTGTGTCGGCATGGGGTTCGTTCGCTGTCTGAGGTGTGTCGGCATCGGGTTCGTTGGCCGTCTGAGGTGTGTTTGGCACCGGGTCTTTCATGCGTCTGGCGTTGTAGGATGTTTGATGATGGCAAATCAGGGTTCGGAGACATTGCGGGCGGCGGCATTGGTAGTGTTATTGGCGTTGGTGGTGTTGTTGGTGATTGTAGCCTTGTAGCTATTATATCATGAAGGATGCGTTTCGTTTGCAGCATGCGTTTCCAGCAAGAAATATAAGGAATCGAATCGTTGCGTTTCCTTCGGGTGAAGGAACCGAAGGAACCGAATCTTAGCGTTTCGTTTCGAGGGAACCAGGCGTTTCGATTCGATTCGTTTCGTATTCGGACGATTTCGGACGGTTCGGAAGAATCTGCACATGGGGTGCTTGGGGGGAGGCTGTGAGGCTTGACGGCCCGGAAACGCCGAAATGTGAAGGAAAGGGGGCCCCCTTCGTGCCCGAAACGCGGAAGAATTGGGACCCCTACTCACCGGCCCTGAGCCCCCCTTTTGCGCAGAGTCTTCCACGTTTTGGCGCTTCCGGCGCTGGACGCAGGCACCCCTCCTCACCGGCCCCCGATGAGCCCCCCCAGGCCCTGCATGCAGATTCTTCCACGTTTCCGCGTTGCCATGAGCCCCCCACAGGCCCAGGCGCAGATTCTTCAGTGTTTCGGAAGAATTGGCACCCCGGCCCTGTCGAGATGTAAGAGAGCCTGTGAGGCGAGGCTTCCCAACCATCCCGCACCGAAAAAGGTACCTTTTCTTTGGGCTTGAAAGGCTTGGAAAGCACCATAAAGATACCTTTTTGGTTCGTATTATAAGTAAGTAAGTAGTAGTGCTGCTGACGTTGCGTTCGTTCCGATTCGGCCGGCGTTGCGTTTCGCGTCGGTTCGTTTCCACGCTGCCGACGTTGCGTTTCGTTGGGTTTCGATTCGGTAATTCGTGCGTTTCCATGCTTTTGGATTCTCGTTTCCCGTTTCGTTTCGCGACTTTCCGTTTATATAGTGTTTTGTTCGTTCTTGTTGGTTGTGGATGTGGCTGTGGTTCTGGTTGTGGCTTCTGCTGTTATCTATAACAGTTTCGAGCACGGAGATCTCTCCTGGGCCCTTTTTCACCTGCTTTTGGAGAGGCCCCTGCACGAGGGCAACCGTTCAGAAACGGACCATCAGGGACCTGTGGCGCGTGTCTTCAACCTGCAGCCCACAAAAAACCCAATACTTAGCAGGATTAAGGTGGCCTGATCACCCGGAATCCCCCAAATTCTCCAAACCTAAGATCCCTGAGCCACCCTCACCGAAGGTTTTTGCTGTTCTCGGCCTGGAAACCATCGCCTCCAATCAAGAGATGCGGGTGCCTGTTGCTGAATGTGGGTGTTGACTTGAGTTTGCGGTTTAGGGTTTGCGAAGGCCGTTAGCGAGAAGTTCCAAACAATCCATCCTGAAACAGGGCGACAAGTCTGCATTTAATATAGAGGCCTTGGTAATGCCATCGTATTCCCCGTTTAGCCGTTTAGCCTTCGTATAGTCGTCGCAAAATAGATGCCCCGAAGTCTTTTCTCACCATTGAGCCGCCACACTAGCAGTTTTGATGGCTTTGCAGCAGGTTGTCGGCCCTGGGGTACTCTAGCTCCACTGACAGTTATGGCATTCTCCCACTGCCTTACGAAGACCTTGGAATTCCTACCCCGGCCTGGAGGAGTTCAGCTTTTTTTTCGGTGGAAGCCCTACAGTAGCGGCCGAAGCTTCTGCATGAGAGACTCCAGCACGGGGCCGCAGAATACGTGAGTTCTGCGAGAGAAGGCTGTGTTTCCAAAAGCCGCTACAGCCATATTGAAAGGCCTCGAGATCTCTAGGGTGTGCAGAAGCAGTTTGAAGAACCCAACTTCAGAACGGCTGAGAACTTCCCTACTCTCATGGACACAGGAAGATGACAACATCCAACGCCTCCTGGATGAGCGCTTCAGCTCCCTCGGCGTGACGATGATGACCCTGACACAGCCGCTGGGCTACTGTGGTTCACAGCCGTGACCCTCGAAGAAGTCTACATGTTCCAGTGGGTCCCGAAAACAGCATGATGTTCAAATCCTGCAAAAATCCCCAGTGGCACTTATACTTATACCTGTTGAACCACGGCTTGTTCTGCGGTCCTTTCAGTCAGAGTCCTGGTTGTCCGTGCATCCAGCTCACAGGCTCCCCCAAAACCTCCAGCCTTCCAGATTCGTGGCCGCACCTGAGGTTCGTGACCTTGGACTCGCTGTCAAGCCTCTACCTTCCGCTCATCAAGAAGAGCTCTGGGGTGTAGGGTTCCGGGATTACACCAAAAGGGCGCTCACAGACTGCTGGAGTGTGAGCGAAAGGATGTCGTGGTAGCGTCCTTAATTCTGATTTTGTTTTCTGAATTGCAATGTCATGTTTGTTTTATTGTGTGCTGTTTGTTCTTGGGCTTCGCTAAACTTACGTAAATGCAGCGGGCCGCACCCGCGAAGGCAAACAGGAGATGATGACTGGCGAGCTCCAAAAAACAGCTCCACAGCCTAAAGGAGAGCGAAGCGAGCTGGTCAGAGCCGTGAACCTTCAAAGGAAACGGGATTGACTGGTTGCCAAACCCCGACGCCCCAGAAGTACAAGATGCGTGGGCAAGCTATATGCTATGCTTAGCTTTCTTTGCAGTACTATTACCACTATCCGCACGAGCACTGTACCTAGTACTAGTGCTACCAGGGCCACGACTACCGGGGGTAAGCCGTAAGCATCCTGCTCTTGTCGCAAAAGGGGTTGAGGAATGCTGGGACCTCGGGGCGCAGGAATGCGTGGCTGATGTTCTACTTCCTTGGCTTGATCATTATCGTCTCAATTGCCTTGATGAGCCTTGGTCGAGAGATCCAAAGATCTGATGGAAGTGTTCAAGGAATAGCGCTTAGGGTTTAATTAGGGTATAGCAAAGAAAGATGTGTTTCGGTTTTACGGTCCGAGCCTGGGAAAACTCGTTGACATGAAGGCAGCTCACTAGGTCTATGTAGATCCCCTATCACCACATCATTGCATTTCAGACTCGGACTGCTTTCATCAGGTTGTCAAGTAACTTGTGTACCTGAACTACCGGTCGCCGTGAAAGTAAAAGTGTGAATCAAGCAAGGAATTGCATGTTCCCTCCTATTGGAATTGGCTAATCAGTCTGCAGAACGGCGAAATGTGGGCCGTCCACGCCTGGGTAAGTGATAGAAATTCACCACACTCCTGTTGCCGAGCACCTCAACGTGATTGACACGGCGACTATACCATAAAGAACTTTGAAAAGACTGGCACATCTTTCGCGACGTGCTTCGGGGCCGAAGCGTCTCGCGGCACATTCTTTGCGGCACTGAAGTCAGAAGTTCAGCAACCAAAAGCTTGTGATCCGTTAACCTTGAGCCATGAACCCCGATATATAAGGCCTTCAATCCCCCGTATACCCCGAGGAATTTGGTGACAGCGGTTCTCGTGGAGGGTGCATTGGAACATGCACGGCAGGACATCTTCGAAAATTCTCGTTAACTGGTCACTTGAGATTTGCATTTCAACTGATTGGCTCTGTTTGGGTTTGGGTTAAGAGCTGTTTGCGGTCTTGCGGTAAGTTTGCCCTAACTTTCACCTGTAATTCCGGAGATTGGTCTTCGAGGGTGATAGACATTCCACAAAAGGGCACCGTGTCTGAAAGCTACATATGCAGTGCGTAGCCTCGCTCAAACCTCGAAGTGGATTTGGGATCTTCAGCAAATCAAGGACCCTAGTGGCATGACTCTGACTCCCAAAATCGTTTCACTGACATTCCGTTTCTAACTTAACCGTTGCCGATAGCATCGGCTTGTGAAGTACGTTCTCGCTTAACCACATTTAACTGCCAAGTTAGTGCAGGTCTTGCTGTATGTTCAAGCATGTCATCCCATGGATCCTCAGGGTCCGGGTTTACTAGGGTTTAGGGACCCTAAACCCTAAACCCCTAATAGGGTTTAGGGTTTCGGGGTACCCGCAGTTGTTTGAAGGAGCCCAAAGGAGCCTTTCGGGGTACCTCCAGTTGTTTCAGGGAGTTTTAAGGAACCCTAGTCTGATCATTAAGGCCACGAAACCTTAGACCCCTAAACCCTACAGAAGGGTCGATCCTGGGGCCTGCGTTTGTGCATAAGGAGTTTTTGGAGTTGCGTAGGCCTGTACCCTAAACCCTGCTTCGCTCACACTCGGACCATCCAGGCGAGGCACGTGTGAGCGCCGCGACCCTGCTTCTCAGGACCGGGAACTCGAAGCCAAGGTCGGCATGGTCACGGCGAAGCTCGGGGCTCGGAGAACTTTCGTTTCGGGAACCTGAGGGAGCTGGGTTTAGGGTCTTTAGGGGTTAGGGGTTTAGGGTTAAGGGTCGGTTGCTGCAAGTCTTCCCGTAGAGTCGCTGCAGACCGGTTGGGGTTTAGGGTTTAGGGTTTAGGGGTTTCAGGGTTTAGGATCCTAAACCCACCCCGTAAACTCTAACCTAGACCTTACCCCGTATAGGCCCTAAACTTTCCTAAACTCTTTACCCGCAGCCGGGTTTAGGATGGTTGAGGGGCTTTGGGGGCTCGGTCGAAGGTCCAGAATGCTAAGCAAAGCCCACCCCACAACAGTTTCGACCGTCGCTTTTCTCTTCAACAGCACGTGCCAAGAAATGTCAATGATTTCAAGGCAGATGCTGCCTGGAATTCTTTCCCTGTTCGATGCGGTGGACCAAGATGGCAGTGGTGAGATTGTGATCGAAGAGATGGAGAAGCGTCTTTGCTGATTTAGGATGTAGGTGCTGCTTATCGGTCAGGTGAAGGGTTCAGGATTACGGCTACGTGTTCAGGTCTGGTTACCCTGCTGGTTACTGAATCGCAGAGTTTAGGATTCTTATTCTTGTCGCCTTAGAATCTGCGATCTGGTAAGGTAACAGATTCAGCATTGGATGGCGCAGCATTTGAGGAGCGGTGCCAGCAAGTTGAGTCAGAGCCTTTAGCAGAACTCCTAAACAGCAAGATCCTTTTTGCAAGGAGCCCCTTCGTTTGAAAAGCCCATGCTCGCATAAGCCGGGGTCCTGAGAGGCAGGTCCTCGAGGGGTTCCTCGCAAGGCCCGAGAATCCTAAAGCGCTAAAGGGCGCACCGCTGGCCTAAGGTTCGAGCAGAGTGGCCTCCACACGGTACCCCCGCCTCTTGGCTTGTGCTTGGTCGCATCATGGAAGGAAAAACGTTTCTGAAAGGCTGAGGACCAATCGCACGCCGTCGGGGACATTGTCTCACACGCGCTGAAAGACGGGCCCACCAACTGTTGTGAGGGCGACAGACGACGAAATACAAGTAGTCAACACAGAGAGGATCGTGCGCTCAGGTCGGGGTGCACGGCGCAGGGTTTCGGTGCAGGCATCGTTGCATGATTTTGGCTCCCACGCCCGCCTGTAGCCCCAAACTGGCTAACATAATTATGTCCTAGCGACCCTAGCACATGGAGAGTTAAAACAACGACAAATGCCCAGATATGCAGGCGCTTGCACTGTACTAACCGGACCTTTCAAAGCCGGAAAAGCCTTACTACAAACCCACTGTCCGAAGTCCGGGCTATTTGCTTCCCCGAACCTAGCCAAACCCGCAAAAGGGCTTCAAACTAAACTAAACCCAAACCCTGTGCCTAGGCACTTCCTAGACAGGGCTTCAGTGGAGAGCATGACGGCGCCCTGACCGCTCAGAGATATAGGGGTCGAGGTTGCAAGAAGGTTGTGGTGATGGTTGAGAGTTTAGGGTGAAGTGTAGCGATTAGGGAAGCCTGCTGCCGCAGAACCTTTTGGCTTCGGATGCGTTGGTGTTGTTTGCATTCTTACGACGAGGGCCTTGGGTGTTCAAGGCTAGTGTTTCCGGTGTCATGCAAAGATTGCGCATCTGCTGGCAAGGAAGCTGCCGCGCAGACCGTTCGTAAGAGGTGATTTGGACAGTAAGCTTTGGAGGCTGACATGCACATCTCCCCCCCTCTCTCCACTCACTCACTCAGTCTCTCTCTCTCTCTCTTTCTCTTTCTCTGTGGGACGAGTTCGCGTTCAATCAAGGCGTCGCATCTGTCTCTGGCCCCAGTCAGGAGACGACATGGGAGTTGCGTGAAAACTGGCAGACCCAACAGCTACCGTCCAACGGGTCTTCGCTCCAACTTGCTGCCCGTGGCACACGAGGGGAGCTGCATCAGCCTGGCTTTGCATGCACATAAAAAGTAGCAGCACAATGTCCTGGCTTTCTGCACCTTACCAACCAAGGAGCTCTTTGACATGCTGGATGTGGACAAGTCCGGGCGCATTAACAAAGACGAGTTCACCGAGGATCGGGCTTCCGACGTCGGTGCTCTTGGGCTTATCGGCGGTTTCCAGGATTACGAGCACTATTCACAATACGATGCTTGAGTTACCATTATTGCTACTATTAGTATTGGGGGTTGTTATTTTGAAATTATCATGCCTACTTACTACAATCAGTATTTAGATATTGGCTCAAAAGTCCCTGATGCCACAAGCCGACAGGGGGCTTGGATCTATCAGGGGAGATTATGAGAGCATGAGAGCATGGTATGTATACAGACAGCTTTTCTAGAAGGCGCTAGAAACTGCTGGACCTTGCATCACGCAGTAAGTCGCCACTACCGAAACCCTGGACCCCACTTGCAAGACTAACTAAAGCTTCAAGCGCTGAGCAGTTTGGAGCTTGGGTTCCGACCTGTCTTTACTGGCTATTTCGATGAATGAGCCTTTCCGTGTCCATGTGGTTCGGATCCGGAGAGTGTGTCGGCATCAATAGATCTCGAGTGTGCGGCATCTAGGCACACGTTATAAGATCCTAATTACAAGGACCATGACACAAGGACCATGACAGAAGGCACCCCTATTGTTGTTAGTACTATTCTTCCTCTTAGTGTTAACATGAATTAGTTATTGTTGTTAGACCTGTATTATGAGTATTGCAATTACTCTTGTTACTCTTGTTAATAATGAATATATTATTAGTATTATTATTATCACCATCATCATCTTCATCATCAACTTTAGCAGATGGGCCGGTTTCACCACCAGGCTCTCGATTCTTCTACTCTTAGGCGCTCCCCGCTGAAACACAACGCATCGCACCCGCCGAACATGTGCAAACTAGATAGTTGGCGTATATAGGTGGTTGTCAAACTTATGGTCGCTTTTCGGGTCCTTATTATAATCCATTTGGGGTACCCAAAACGGGGCCATAATTTTGACAACTACCCATATAGAGGGTATGGTATAGCTATATAGCGACTAGAGGGGTATACTATTGTTCGTATGACTAGTTATGGCGACCGAGCACCTAAATCTCAATGCTCCTTGAGCCTGACGAGTTGAGATGTCCAGAAGCCCTTCTCGACTTCTCGGTTCCCACTGCCGCTACGACTTAGATGCTCTTTCGTGGGGCATAGGTTACAGGACTTGGGGGCCGTTTTGCTGCAAAGCGGAATGAAAGCAGCCGCTATCATCTGTTTGCAAGAGCGGAAGTCGCAGCAGAGGTGGAAACCGACTCTTTCTTTGTTTCTTTCTTGCTTTCTTGTTTTCCTCTCTCTCTCTGTCGCGGTTGTTCTCGCGCTCTCTCTCTCTCTCTCTCCCTGATTCCCTCCCTCCCTATTTTTGGGTCCGAACAGTCACTGCCGACAAGCATGCTGTCTTTCAGGGGATCCTGGACATCTTCCTCCGTGAAGTGCCGCTCTCATCACTGCAGATGATGAAGACCCTAGGATGCATACTGAGGCTGCCTCGCTTCTTAGGTTCAGATTGCATGTGCCTTCTTGGTCGCGGTGGTCATAGCAGCATAGCTGATGTGATCTTGGAAGCCAAGACTCCATGAGTCCACCAACACAGCAACATGCAGTAGTAGTGAGGGTGTCAGTTGAAGCGATGTTATAGGTTTGATGATGATTCCAATCTTTGTGAGGGAATGACACCTTCAACCCCTACAAGTCCCAGCCCACTGCCGTTGATTTAATTTATGCCATTGGCGACTGAAGACTACTACGGGGCCTAAGTAATTACCTATACTATTTTGGGGGTTCCTTATTATATTTGTAATGTGGCATACCCCAAAACCCTATTCTAATTATTAAGGCCCCTACATTATAGAACTCTTTTTTATATATCCCTTATAGACCCTTTTGAAGGGATCCCTTCAAAGGAACCCTTATTCTAAAATTATTAAGGCCCCTATATTCAGGGACCTGACAGGATTCGGATCTTTGGGACTTTGACCGATCGGGGATGACCGCCTTCGGATGACCTCCGTCAACTTAGGGTCCCTCGTCAGGTGGCCCTTATGCCTGAAAGCCTAAAATGCAGGAAGGCCCCTTATGTCTGAAAGCTCCGGGTCATGAGATCGCCTGTACTTTTGGGGCCTTAATAACTCGAATATAAGGGATCTCTAAGGGATACTATAAGGGTTCCTTTAAGGGATCTATAGGGTTCCTTTAGGGGATACTATAAGAGATCTATAAGGGTACTATCTTGAGATCCCAGACAGCCCAGGATGCTACGGCTCCTGCACAAGTCGACGAGTGAGCTGGAGGTCGGGATCCGGTTGTCAGGAGCCTTCTTGGGTGTAGTTTAGGGTTTAGGGTTTAGGGTTGGGTGTAGGGCTGCTTCCAAGCTGTAGGGCTTGGTCTGAGGAGTCGGAGAGAGACAGAGAGATATGGTGACTTGCCCATTGTTCAATATGGTGGTGCACTGTGCTTCTGGGCTGATGTGCGAACTCCGTAAGTTGTTAACTTGGCGGACATGTTTCTGGCATTTTTAGATCTCACCAGCAGTCATTCAGCGTCAGAAATGGCTTCACCATTACCACATTGCCATTACAACTGGTCTACTGTTGCTCATCCTTAATCGCATTGCGGGTTTTCTGATTGCCGGGGCGCGACTACGAACGGAGGGTTTGTCGTGCAATAAGTTGAGTATGTTGTGGATTGACCAAGTTCACACAAAGCAGAGCCAACTAAACCAGGGTGTGTTTGTTTCAGCTTGTGTCGGGCGCATAGGTAACTTGTAGGCTTTTTTGCTATGCATGTAGCTGTTTATGCTTCCCCCTGGCAGACCGTCGTGATCGCATTTTTCTGGCTTGCCATTTTCGAGCACCAGCAACTACCCACTAAACCGGTAGCCTTGAAACCCTGTCAGTTTCAGTGCTGTGAATGTTGCAATAGTAAGTGGCCCCGACCGGGACCAACGTGTCGAGGCAACCTACAAACATATCTGAACCCTGAAGCCTTGCTTAGCTTTCAGGGTTCGAGGCAGCTTCGGGACACCCATGTTGGATTGGATCTGAACTCCAGATATCCCCGACCGTTGCAGCTGCATTCAACGCACTCTCGAACAGGTGGGGCTCGAAGATGTGAGGGTGATCGTGAAGGACATGAAGAGCGCTAACTTCAGCAACAGCCTTTTTTTGTCCACCTGAGATGCACTCTTAGCGAGCTGGTTGAAGACTCATTGAACACTACAAGCCCGAAGCCTGAAGCACCCAACCCCAAGACCCAAACCATCAAGCTGTGAATGTCAAGCCTTAAGCCCAGAACCTTGAATTGCCAAAGTCATACGCCTAGGATGCCTGCAGCTATGTCATGTACTGCTTCGAACGAATAAGGCCAGTCTCCGTAGGATGATTTTCTTGTAACACTAGTAACCATTCGCGACGATGCCATACCAAATGCTCGGGTGGAAGCGGAAGCAGTGCTGCCAACTCTCACCTAGAAGGCCCAATGTGGTTCATGCTGCTGGCTGCTGCCTTTTTTTATTAATGCAGCATTGAGCAGCGACGGTAGACCGGAAAGAGTAGTACCATGAGATGCGCAGAAACTTCGAGCAGCCCAGCGCCATAGCACGCGGTGTGCCTTTGGCATCCACAAAACGAAGAAGCAACGATGAGGAAGCGGCCCTTATCCTCGTGGTTGCTTGCCCGTCAAAGTAGCCGGTCCAGAAACAGCAGTGGAGCAGTAGCCAGTGGCAGCAGCAGCAGCAGCAAGAATTTAAGCGGGAGTACGGGTAGGACTCGGTATAAGTGCAGGCGTAGGACCGGAATAATGCGAGTGAGTACTAGTAGCAGTCGTCCTCGTCGTCGCCACCGTCGTCGTCGTAGCCGCAGTCGCAGCAGCAGCAGTAGTTGGAGCAGCAGCAGCAGCACCCTCGTCAACGGCAGGACAGCAGAAGAGTGGCATTGATGGTAACGTAGATCGTGGCGGGGTCTCGCCACATGGAGCCAGGCACACCTGTTGAGATTTTTGTCCCTTTCACTGCCTCTGTCGGACCGAAGTTTGAAGCTTCGGTCGGCCAGTTAAATGCTGCGACCTTAGCATGCGCGAGCCCGAGGCCTGAGTTGTCAAGACCTTCGGACCCATAATGTTCAATTGGCGGGGGGGTGGGTGGGGGGGGAACGTGAATATGCAGAGTTATGCGGGGTTACTCGTTTACTTCAGCGATGGTGAGGCTGGTGGATCCGAGAGCTATCCCGACGATGACGACGACGATCACGATGTCGCCGATGGCATGTTTTGCCGTGCAGCCGACAATGACGAGCATTCGCATCCTTGTCGCCATCATCATCACCGTCAGAGAAACCAATTCAGAATCTTCATGACCCCCAGGTGATGATGCTGATATCCATGCTGATGCCGACCATGATCACTGCTTGGTTGTTGGTCGGTGTAGTTGGTTTGATGACGCTCTCTTCTGTATCCATTAGCCATCGGTCAGATGCAAGAGCACGGTCGAAGTCAAAGACCGGGGAATAGATCGGTGATACAGCTCGGAAGGAGGAAATGTCCATATAGGAGTTTCCGAAAATAAGGGATACCTCATTTGGGGGTCCTTATAATAATAAGGATCCTACTTTGTATTTTGGGTGCTATATTAGAGTCCCTATTTTCGGAAACCCCGATATGCCGGGGCAGGCCGCAGCGCAGGTCGCAGCCGGAGTCGACCCGTTTTCATCATCTTTGGTTTCCTGAATGCCGGGCCATCCAATATGGATGCCTGGCCCAGCGAAAGAAGCCATGTTTAAAGGAAACATGGTTTAAGTTGTTGTCCTCAACTTGGAGGTTCATGGGTAAGATTATAAGTGGGGTTATACGTCCCGTAATGTGGGCTGTTGTAGTTAGCCTACTTCTAGCCCCGCTTATAACTATCAATGAACCTCCAAGTACCCGCAGCATGCTGCAGGAAGGTCCCTGAGCCCTGTGAAAATGGACCGTGCTCTCGCCGGGTGTAGTTGTGCGGTCAGTCGGAACATGCGGCGGTTTTGCAATGAACAGCATCGGGATGAAGCTGTATCGACAACACTTCCACACCATTTGTGGCGCTTGTGGCGGCAAGATGGATAGACAAACCCTAAACCCTAAACTCTAAACCGTAGCTGCTATGCTTGCAGGCAACATATGCTCCGTAAATGGCCCAGGCCCATGTCGTCCTGATCTCCTTCATCCGAAGACCTTTTTCATTAGTAGTACACTATTGCCCTTGTGATTACTATTTCCATGTTATTACTATATTTTCAAGTTTTTTGCCATTTTTTACATTATGATCTATTGTTACTACTACTAGTAGCATGGTGATACTTTGTTTCTCTATATTCTTCTTAGTCTTGCTTGTTTCGTAGATGTTGTTTTTGTTTGTTTCAGGTTCCTAACTTGTCTTGTGGTTCTTGCTGCTATTATTGCTGTTAGCATCATTGCTGTGATGATGATCCTCATCGTTCTGATGATTATGAAGCCGGGCATTGCGGCTGATCCTCGCCATCCTTACCTGGCCCATGTCTTGGCAGAGTTGGAGCCCGGAGATGATTATACTTACCTTTGGTTAGTAGGGAATGGAGGAATGGGGTAGAATTATAACTACTATTACTACTATTCCTCCATTCCCTACTAACCAAAGGTAAGTATAGGGGCCTTTATAGTTAGAATAGGGTTTTATGGTATATTTTGCTCTACTTATAATAAGGAACCCCCCAACATAGTGTTGGAAATTATTAACGTCCTCGTATTAGATGTAACGGGCCTCTCTTAACAAAAGCCCTGGTTCCCCCTAAACCCTTAACCCTTAAACCCTAAACCCTAAACCCTTAGACCCTAAACCCCAAACCCTAAACCCCAAACCCATAAACCCTGAACCCCAAACCCTAAACCCTGAACACCCTTTTCAGCGCAGGGTCCAAAATTTCCTGGAAACTTGGGGTTTCGGCGCTTGCGAGTTTCAGGGTTTCGGGCTTTTGGCGTAATTAGGGTTTAGGGTTAGGGTTTAGGGGTTCAGAGGTTTAGGGGTTTAGGGTTTAGGGCAGTAGTATTGGGTTCGAGGCTTTGGGGCCTCGGTGTAGAGTTGACGGGCTGAATATCGATGCCTAGCTTGGGTGGCCCCTTTGCCCAATGTTTGCAACAAACAAGCGCAGCTGATGCTCCTGCTAGGCTTGGGTGGGGTGGTAGCCCCAACCAGGACAAGAACCAATCCCAGCTGTCGGCTTGGGTGGTGTGGTCGCCCAACCAGCGCAAGAACAAGCGCAGCTGACGCTCATGATGCTCGTGCTGGTGGGGCAGTCGCCAATCCGAGAATTATTTGGCGCAGATGATGTTCATGATGCTCTGATTGGGTGGCGCGGGGCTGGACAAGAACCAGCGTTTTGAGGTCGCCGAACCTTCGCCAGATTAGCATAATGCTGATGCTCATGCTGCTCAGCTTGGGTTGTGTGGTCGAGGCCCGGCCATCGCCAGAACCGGCAAGGCTGATAGCTCATTAGTCTCCCAACCTTGGTAAAAGCCTGCACAGCCACTGATGCTCATGATGCTCGTGTCTTTTGTGGTATGGTTTTCCAGCCAGGGCCAGGGTTTGGTTTCGAGTTCGCGCAACGATCGTCAGAACCAGCACAGCTGATGCTCGGCTTGGGTTGCGTCACCCTGGCAAGCAGCTGATGCTCATGATGCTCCTGTTTCGTCGTGCGGCCGCTCAGCCGGAGCAAGAACTGGCGCAGTTCTCACGATTCATGCTCAGCTTGGAGCGGTCGCCCAGCCTGGGCAGCGCGAACGAGCGAAGCTGATGCGATGCTCATGTTTTATGTTTGAGTTGGAGGTCACCAGCGGATGCTCGGTATGCTCGGCTTGGGTGCCGTGCCACCAGCGCCACAAATGGTCATGTTTTATGTTTGGTTTCGAGGTCAAGCCAACCATTGCCAGAACCAGCACAGCTGATGCACATTATGCTCGGCTTGGCTGCCCTGGCAAGAACCTGTGCGGCAGCTGATGCTCATGATGCTGGTGTTCTGTGGTGCTGCAGTTCGTGCTAACGATGCTCGGTTGGGTGGTGTGGTCGCTCAACCCGGCGAGAACCAGCACAGCTGATGCTCATAATGTTCAGTGCTCAGCTTTGGTTTCACTCAACCATCGCCAGAACCAATACAGCTGATGCGCATCATGCTCGGCTTGGGTGCCCCGGCAAGAGCCTCTGCCGCAGCTGATGCTCATGAGCTGGGGTGTCGTGATGCTGCAGCTTGTGCTAACGATTCTCGGTTGGGTGGCATGGTCACCAAACAGGCGAGAACCAGCGGAGCTTGCTCATAATGCTCGTGTCGAGGCCACCCAACCATCGCCAGAAACATCACAGCTGATGTGCATTGTGCTCGGCTTAGGTGCAATAGCAAGAACCTCAGCAGCTGATGCTCTAATGCTGGGGTTTAGTGGTGCCACAGTTCGTGACAGCGATGCTCAGTCGCCAACCAGGGGAGAACCAGCGCCACCGATGCTCATAATGCTCATGTTTTATGTTTGGTTTCGAGGTCACCCAACCATCGCCAGAACCAGCACAGCAGATGGGCATTATACTCGGCTTGGGCGCCGGGTGCCGTAGCAAGACCGTGTGCAGCTGATGCTCATGATGCTGGGGTTTCGTGATGCCGTAGTTCGCGCTAGCGATGCTCGGTTGGGTGGTGTGGTCGCTCAACCAGGCGAGAACCAGCGCAGGTGACGTCATGTTTGTTCCAAGGTACTTTCGCCCACACCAGTAAAACTGATGCGCATTACGCTCGGCTTGGTTGTCCCTGCAAGAACCTGTGCAGCAGCTGGCAGCTGATGCTCATGATGCTGGGGTTCTGTGGTGCTGCAGTTTGTGCTAACGTGCGGTCGCACAACCAGGCAGGAACCAGCTCAGCTGATGCTCATAATGCTCATGGTCGGTTTCGAGATCAAGCAACCATTGCCAGAACCGGCGCGGCTGATGCGCATTATGCTCGGCTTGGGTGCGCTGGCAAGAGCCTTTGAGGTCAAGCAACCATTGTCAGAACCAGCACAGCTAATGCGTATTATGCTCGGCTTGGGCGCCCTGGCAAGAACCTCTGCAGCAGCTGCTGCTGGGGTTTCGTGGTTGCTGCATCTCGTGCTAATGCTAACGTCGCCCAACCCGGCGAGAACCAGCGCAGCTGATGCTCATAATGCCCAGGTTTGGTTTCGAGGTCGCATTATGCTCGGCTTACGTGCCGTAGCAACCGTGCAGCAGCTGATGCTCACAATGCTGGGGTTTCGTCGTGCTACAGTGCTACCTAGGCTCGGTTGGGTGATGTGGTGGCCCAACCAGGCAAGAACCAGCGCAGCTGACGCTCATAATGCTCAGGTTCGGTTTCGAGGTTACCAACCATGGCCAGAACCAGCACAGCTGATGCGCATTGTGCTCGGCTTGGGTGTGGCGCAGCAGTTCGTGCTAGCTATGCTCGGTTGGGTGGTGTGGTCGCACAACCAGGCGAGAACCAGCGCAGCTGATGCTCATAATGCTCAGGATGGGTTTCGAGGTCATCCAACCATCGCAAGAACCAGCATGGCTGATGCGCGTTATGCTCGGCTTGGTTGTCCCTGCCAGAACCTGTGCAGCAGCTGATGCTCATGATGCTGGGGTTCCGTGGTGCTGAAGTTTGTGCCAACGTGTGGTCGCCCAACCAGGCAAGAACCTGCGCAGCTGATGCTCATAATGCCCATGGTCGGTTTCGAGGTCAAGCAACCATTGCCAGAACCGGCACGGCTGATGCGCATTATGCTGCGCTGGCAAGAAGCTCGTGATGCTGGGGTGTCGTCGTGCTACAGCTCGTGCTAGCTATGCTCGGTTGGGTGGTGTGGTTGCACAACCAGGCGAGAACCAGCGCAGCTGATGCTCAAAATGCCGAGGTCACCCAGCCATTGCCAGAACCAGCACAGCTAATGCGCACTATGCTCGGCTTGGGCACCCCGGCAAAAACCTCTGCAGCAGCTGATGCTCATGATGCTGCCTTTTCGTGGTGCTGCAGCTCGTGCTAACGCCCAACCCGGCGAGAAGCAGCGCAGCTGATGCTCATAATGCTCAGGTTTGGTTTCGACGTCACCCAACCATCGCCAGAACCAGCACAGCTGATGCGCATTATGCTCGGCCTAGGTGCCGTAGCCGTAGCAACTGTGCAGCAGCTGATGCTAATGATGCTGGCGTTTCGTAGTGCGACAGTTCGTGCTACCTATGCTNATGCGCATTATGCTCGGCCTAGGTGCCGTAGCCGTAGCAACTGTGCAGCAGCTGATGCTAATGATGCTGGCGTTTCGTAGTGCGACAGTTCGTGCTACCTATGCTCGGCTGGGTAGTGTCGAGAACCCGCGCAGCTGATGCTCATAATGCTCATGGTCGGTTTCGAGGTCACCCAACCATGGCCAGGATTAGCGCAGCTGATGCGCATTATGGTCGGCGCAGGTGCCGTAGCAAGAGCCTGTGCAGCAGCTGATGCTCATGATGCTGGGGTTTCGTCCTGCTACAGTTCGTGCTAGCTATGCTCAGTTGGGTGGTGTGGTCGCACAACCAGGCGAGAAACAGCGCAGCTGATGCTCATAATGCTCATGGTGGGTTTCGCGGTCACCTAGCCATTGCCAGAACCAGCTCTGTTGATGCACACTATGCTCGGCCTGGGATCCCCGGCAAGAACCTCTGCAGCAGCGGATGCTCATGATGCTGCGGTTTCATGGTGCTGCAGCTCGTGCAAGCTATGCTCGGTTGATTGGGTGGTGTGGTCGCCCAACCCGGCGAGAACCAGGTAACTACACAGCTGATGCTCATAATGCTCATGTTTGGCTTTGAGGTCAAGCAACCATTGTCAGAACCAGCACAGCTAATGCGCACTAAGCTCGAAGGGCACCTCGGCAAGAACCTCTGCAGCAGCTGATGCTCATGATGCTGGGGTGTCGTCGTGCTGCAGCTGGTGCTAACGATGCTCGGTTGGGTGGCGTGGTCGCCCAACCCGGCGAGAACCAGCACAGCTGATGCTCATAATGCTCAGGTTTGGTTTCGAGGTCAATAACCAGCACAGCTGATGCGCATTATGCTCGGCCTAGGTGCCGTAGCCGTAGCAACTGTGCAGCAGCTGATGCTAATGATGCTGGCGTTTCGTAGTGCGACAGTTCGTGCTACCTATGCTNATGCGCATTATGCTCGGCCTAGGTGCCGTAGCCGTAGCAACTGTGCAGCAGCTGATGCTAATGATGCTGGCGTTTCGTAGTGCGACAGTTCGTGCTACCTATGCTCGGCTGGGTAGTGTGGCCGCCCAACCCGGAGAGAACCAGCGCACCTGATGCTCATAATGCTCGTGGTCGGTTTCGAGGTCACCCAGCCATTGCCAGAACCAGCACTGTTGATGCGCACTATGCTCGGCGCGGGTGCCCGGGCGAGAACCTGTGCAGCAGCTGATGCGGATCATGCTGGGGTTTCGTGGTGCCGCAGTTTGTCCTAGCGATGCTCGGTTGGCTGGCGTGCTCGCCCAACCTGAGGAAGATCCATGCTTTTGAGGCTTGAAGCCCTGAGATGAATTTCCCGGCCATTCGGGCGTTAGGCTTTGGGGTTGAGTTGAGTCTAGTGTAGAAGCCTGTTTACTTTCTTATTTATTGTAAGTCTATGTAGTAAACATACCCCAACGCCCTGTCTCAATTATCCAGGCCCTTGTATTACCTGCTGCCTCCTGTGCTTTTTGCTGTGGCTGCGTTTCGCTGCAGATAACCGCGGCAGCCGGCTGTTTTAGTATCCTAGCACGGCCCCAAAATCACTTGTGCAAACACTTCAGGATGAACAACAGATGTCTAGGCTCAGAACTTTGACCACGCCTCTGCATCCCCCTCAAAGCTCACTACATCCCAGCTCGCCTGGATCCAGGTTGTATCGACGCCTCCCGCTCAATGCTGGATCGTTTGTGGCCACTTTGATTGTGAGCTTGCAGTTAGGTCGTTAGGAGGGTGTGCAAAAGCTGTGTTGGTTGATGCAGGACCGTCGATGCATTGATGACATCAGGTGTGAAATTCCTGGATCTCAGGCCGACGGTCCCTCCGTCAAACACTGTTGACAGCAGCACATCTATGTTTTTACTGCACCTGACAGAATCCATATATATATATACATATGTATAAAAGTATACATATGTATATATATATATATATATATGCAGACCCGAAGGCCATTACATTAGGAACAAAACCCTGAAACTTGCAATTGAGGTGGTCCCACTACCACGCCGCTTGTTCCGAAGCTCCTGCTCGGGCGCCCTGCGAAAAATGTCTGTTGTCCGACGTCGAATCAAATTGGAAGGCTAAAGTACCGGGGGTCGTGAGCAAGTTTAATTTTTATAGACGCGTCATCGCTGTAGCATGCAGGGTGTCTAAAATTGGTTTGCGCACAAAAGCGACCAGAAAAATAGACACTCTAGCTTCAGTACATGGGGGGGGGGGTGTGTAAAAAGTCTAAAACTTAGAGTTCGTGTGTATCTTTTTTTAGACGCGAGCGTTTTCGTGTTTAAACATGGCTAAATGTGTTTAAACATGTGTAAAGCGTGTTGAAAAAAGCCGTGTCTAAACATGTATATTCGTGGCTAAAACATAGCATGTACGACCACTGGCTGCATCTTCCACTAATGCGAAAATGCAAATTGTATCGACTTATCGGTCGCTCAGTAGTTTTCTCGAATTCTGATCTGTTGTATTGTGGACTGGGTTTGTCAGCAGTTAACTGCATGCTTGAACAACAGTCGGTACTGCTTCACTGCATACTGTACGTCACCGAAAGTTTGTCTAACTATTCCTCTCAACATTCCACTATCTTAGATTTCAAGCTATTTTCCAGTCTTGGATTCGTCGTGACAGTCCTGTGTCTTTGGCCTGCTTAATCCTTATATTAAACTCGTCCACCAGCATGGCACTAGATTTTCCATCTCGGTTCCGTGTTTCTGTCAGAATGGAATACATGATCACATAACAAGCAAAGACGCTTGGCTCCACCTGTTTCCAAACAGGAAGTCAAATATGAACTACTATTATAGGTTCCGCAACACAAACAGCAAAGGTGCAAACAGAGGTGACAAAAGCACAGCCAGTAGAGCAACAGCACACTCTTGTTTTCCAACCAGGGTCATCCTCTTCCAAGACGTGGTCTACGACTACGACTACGATTCTAAGGCCTGCAACGCCCCGAACCACTGCAGCCGCAGCAGGATTTGGGGGTACTCAAACCATCCTCTCGAGCAAGCTTGCCATGTTGTTTGGTTTCTCGGTTTTGGGTTAGTTTCGTCGCTGTACACCCAAAAAGCCGGCGGCCTCTATGCCCCACCTGCTCTGGCATGTGAAAAAAATGAAACTTGGGGTAGAACCACCTCCATCGGGATATGTCCCCGGAGGCGTTCCGCCGGTTTTTTGGGTGTACGGCGGCGAATCCAAGAACCGCGAGGCCAAACAAATTTGGCAAGCCTGCTCGAAAGGCTTGTCTGCATACCCCCAAGTCCTGCTGCGGTTGCAGTGGTTCGGGGCATTACCGGCCGTAGAATCGTAAAACACATCTTGGAAGAAGATGACCCACATTGGAATTTCGAGTGTGCCGTGCTTGTTGTGTTTGGGTAGTTTGCCGACCTGCTAGCCGTGTGACTCTGGCAGTCCATTGTACTGCGAATGCAAGATTTTATGACATGGTCTATGTGTGCGTACCTCAAAGGGAAGCTGGTTGCTGATGTCACCTTATGTTGATCTTGACCTCGCATGTGTTTCTCTTTGAGTACACTTGCGCCTTCTTGTAGGACCGATCAACTTCTCCACTCCGCCACCTTTCGAGACATATTTTTGACATGTTTAATCGTGTCTAAACATGTTTATTTTGATTTCAGTGGTGATGACCATAAGATTGCATTGCTGCGATGCATGTGTATTCATGTGCAAAACATGCATAATTTCTGCTAGTGTTTAATTTTCGTGTTGAAGATAGGTGATCGATGATGATCGTGTTTAAAAACCTTAAAATCCATATTTAAGGAATAAGGATAAGTTTTAAACATCAGGCTGTTTATTTTCAAAAACACTGTAAAATACAGTTTGCGCGGCTCATCTTTTTAGATGCGAAAAAATTTAGACGTTGTGGTTATTTCCGCCGCACTCAATTTTTTAGACGCGCCCTCTGATATCTAGAAAGAGAGAGAGAATCCTTGAGCCAGAAAGCGATTATGGTTCCTTGGGATATGGCATTCCACTGGGGGTTTGAGCAGGTCTGAGTGTGGGTGCAGGAGGTGCCTTTGAGGAATTTCTGTTCGAGGTTTCCGGAGTCGAGTGCCCCGGGAGCTGAATGCCAAGCCAGGTCACACGAAAAGTTAGGCTGCTTTGTGCAATCATCAAGCCTCGGCATTCCTACAGAATTCGGCGAATCAGGAGAACGACTGTTTGCAAATTCCCGCGGTTTCATAGATGCTGTAGCTGGTGTGCAAATTTGATCCCAATGATGTTGGCAAAGGAAAGAATTATGAAGCTAGCAGGCTTTGGTCAGCAAACTCCGCTGGGCCCCAAGCTGAGGGACCGAGCAAAAGCCAAATGCTGGTCTAAACTAGAGCTTGAGGGCCCTAAACCCTGAACCCTAAACACACAAGCGGGCTCGCCAATTTAGATGCTTCCATTAGGAGAACGTCTTGGACGAAGACTCTTCTAGACATCGTGCTTCGAACACAAGGTCAACGTACCGAACCACTGGCTCTTGGGGGCTAGGTAGGAAGCCTCTAGATTTCTCGGATATGCATCTAAACGGATAGAAAAATCCATATATAAGTTACAGAAGTATAGAGGATAAGCTTCATGGAGCTAGGGTATTACCCAGACCGTAAAGCTTCAGACCGCACTTCGTGCTTCTTCGTTGCGTGGCTCGCCTCCCAGGCTGTCGGTGTTCCGGGCGGTTCTGAGATAACCCTCACCTTAACCCTGAATAACCTACCTTTTTTATAAAGGACTTATATGAGGAAATCATAACACAAAGCCCTAAAAAGGTAGGTTATTCAGGGTTAAGGCAGTTTGAAAGCCTGCAAACCCACAAAGTTTGGTTACACGGCTCAGTGTTGCGCATTGAGTGTATAGATCAACCGTAACCTGTTTGTTGACGCCTAAACCCTATAAACCCCAAACCCTGAACCCTAAGCCCTGAATGGTTTATGGACCCCAAAACCCTGAAACCGAACTGAACCCTGAATGTAGAGTTATAGGATTTATGAACCCCACAAACCCCTAAGCCCCCATCAGTTCCCTCACATGGGCGATGCGTCCGGCCAAGTCGGCGCCAGCTCTTCGAGGTCCATTGGAGGGAAGGTCTAGGGTTTAGGGGTTTAGGGTTTAGTGTTTTTCTAAAAGGGGTTTAGGGTTTAGGGTTGCGCACGTGGAGGAGTTTCGGGTTTAGGGTTGGGATGAGGTTCAGAGTTTTAGGGTTGAGGGGTCGGAACACTTTAAAAGATATGTTGAACCAATAAAGTAGCCACTTATTTTTTTTGATTCTGCTAAATCCCTTAAGGCCCCTATATGGATTTGGATGTGGGATTGCGATAGTAAAGGAAGTATGGTGACGACCACCACGATTACGTTCGGTCTGAGTCAGAGGCACCCTTAAGCATGTGCGTTCTCTTGCTGACACTTGCAAGAGCTGTGTGCTGTGATGTGCGGGGGCCTATCTCTGAAGAAGCGTTCGGTTGATATGCCTGCCGTAGAGCCTGCGCTACGGCGGACCAACTTCCCAAGTGAGCAGTGCACAGCCCTGGTCAGTACAACAATAAGGCACAATAATACTCCAGCCCGTGCTCCAAGAGACTACGACAGGACTCGGAACAACTCGCATCCATCAGAATGAGAACCATGTGGATTTGACGGTCGTGGAGCGGAAGTAGTAGCCCCTCCACTTCAAAGCCTTTCAGGGCAACGCACTGCACCAGACATCGGGGTGCCGCCGGCACCACAATTATTGCTGACGGACTGGTCTCCTGCTAGCTAGTTTGTATGCAGACACGCTGAATTGATGCTACCGGTTGTTGCGGCAGGCAGCTGTGAGTTTCAGAGGTTGCGTTCTGAATTTAGCGCACTGGCCTTGTGCCATTTTTGCTGACAACAACAGCTCTAGTACCAATTGCAGAGACAGTTTGCCTGCAGTCATTCGGGAAGTGTTTTTTGTTGTTTTGTCTCTCTCTCTCTCTCTCTACATACATATATTTTTAACATTCAGTACGTGTGTTGCAACCTACCTGCGCATACATAATTACACACACACACATTTGCATATTTATACACTTCCGAGTGCTAAAAAAACCAATTTTGAAGTGTACGATTCTCCGATTTTTCAGAGGTAGTGCTGAGAGAGAGATCTTGATGAACTACGGGGGCCCTGCAGAAAGCAGGGATGCAGAGATGTTTTTCGGTGACCTTCTAAGAATCTACAACAATGTGTGCTCCAGGTTGTACCTCGGTCAAGCTTCACGTACAACTGACGGTTTCGAAGCTCCCGGGTGAGAAGCTCTCTGAGAATCGCTCCACAGTATTCCAACGAATACTGCACTCACAAGGCATCGATCCCACACTACGGAAGCCCAACATCTACTGCTGGAGTTGAACCTGCCGCTTTCATAGTTAGTTCGCAGCTTGCTTGGGTCTAAGAGGACGAAGAAAGGGCCACGAGATTCCAAAGCTGATGCCGGAAACCGAAAGACGCGGCTCGATAATCCAAAGAACTTCGGAGCGCCTGACCTAGAAAACCCATCGTGCCGCACTTTAGGGTTTAGGGATTCAATTCCAAGCTACCAATGCCAGATCCATGAGCATGTGCACGAGCAGCTGCTTCATGCTTGCCTGGGAGTGCCTACGTCGACCCCTCGGCGGGATCGGCTTTTGGAGTCTACAATTTTAAACTCTTTTCTGACTCAAGACTCGTTGTACCGACCATCGTATTCCGGTTGTAGCCCAGAAAGTGGTGAACATGCAGGCCTGGCATTCCTCCGTCTTGCTGCCTTCTTCTTTCAGCTTCTGGCGTCAAAACGTGCCGTGACGTAAAGAGGGTTTGTACTAAAGTGGAAAGGTTCATGGGGCTGGAAGGAATTTGACATCCTGTCTGCGCTGAGGCCGGGGAAGCAAGGTCGACGAGACCTCAGTGCAACAAGCATCGAAGAGATCCGGCTTCGGCTAGCAGGTCTTCGGGCGGGGGGTTTTGTACCTTGCAGGCTCCTGGCTTCAATCAGCGCTTTTTGACGAGTAGCTTGCCTCTCCCCAGGCAGGGTTTTGGATATTGTACAACCACACCACTGACAGCAATGTGCTCTGCATCCGAGACCGTTGTGCGCAGAGGCTCACCGGAAAGTCTTGTGGCCAACAAACGAAGCCACAGAGGATCGCTTTCGGCCACCACCCTGGGTTGTGTAGCTAGTTTACGTACATCTATCATGATTTTCTCTATTATTCTTATCATTATTATGTACTGGCCTTATTTCCGTTCTTACTGTACTTTCTAGCTTATTCCAACCAGTAGCACGATTCGTGCTAGTATGAATGAACAGCATACAAGGGCTGGGATGGGAGCCTCCGAGACGTGATCCGACGCTTAGGGGTTTCGAGGTTTAGGGCCGTTTGGGTTTTTTAATAGGGGCCTAAAGAATTACCTATACTATTCTGGGGGCTCCTGTTTCTAATTATAGTATAATGGGCCCCAAAACCCTCTTCTAATTATGAAGGCCCCTACATTAGAGGCTTAAGGGCCGTTTCACAGCTCGAGGCTTTTTTCGGATTCCTCAGTGCAGATCTGGAGCCTTCAGCTCGCAGATTGCTGCTCTGGGAAGGCAACATAAGGGCACAAAGTTTAGATAACAATAGGTAGAGATGTTTAGGGTCTGGGTTCAAAAAAGGGGTTTAGGGCTTTAGGGTTTTAGGGCACATCTGACTCATGAAAGCTTCAGGCGGTACAAGTAATGACAGGTCTACATACTGGGCTGCAAGAGTGCTACGGTGACAAGCGGCCCCATGCAGAACTTCGTTGTGCTAGTGCTGAGGCCGGACAAAATCGAAGAAGGGAGCCAAGAAGGCCCTCCATGGACGGGCGGGCGGTTTGGGGGCTGTGGCGACTGAGGGTTGGGGGTTCAAGGTTTCAAGCGGCATCATCCTTCTCATTCTGAGGCTGAGCACATCTCTCCCCTTGCAATGTTTGACTTGGATCTGGGCTGGGAATATATAGTATCAGGCCTGTCGCGCCAACCTTTGCAATCCGCAGGGCCTCCGATCGCAGCCTGCAGTCGAGAAAGGCAATGCGTATTGCGTATGACACCGACATTGGTATGACTCCTGCCTGTGGTGAGCAGCAAAACCACTAGTTTAAGGTTCCTACTCTTCCTAGGGCGTAGTAGTACTCGTACAGTAGTGTTGGTTCTGGTCATTGTGCTTCTCAGTCTGGCTATCCCCTGGTGATTTTCCTTTAGCTTCAACTGGCAGCTTCCAATGCGCAACATACGCCTTCGAGCAGAATTTCATACGAGGGTTAGTTAACAGGGGAGCGCTGATAAATGCCGAAGCCTGACAGCTGGGACAGCTCGTTCTATAGAAGCAGCCTCATGTCAATGTATTCCAAGGTTCTAACCTGGCTTCCGCATTGATGTGTAGTTCGTCCACAGATTCCCAATCACTCGGCTAGAGATCTCCAAACCCTAAACCTCGCCTGGATTGTCCGAGTGTGAGTGTGAGCGCCGAAACCTCTCAATTTACTTCCAGCCAGTCTCAAGCACAGATCTCACATCATCTGGCTCAGCACCCACGAACCTCGCCTGGCTTGTCCGAGTGTGAGCGCCAAAGCCCTAAACCTTCCGCTCATTCGAAGGTGGCTCCCGCGACCTGTGGGATTTGCGGCAGGTCGGCCCGTTGCTGCACTGTTTCTGAGCTTTGCAAGCTAAATGAAGTTCAGGGCTGTGGTATACTTTACGGTTTAGGGGCTTAGCGGCTTCGGGTTTAGTGTTGAGGACCGCATTTAGCCTAAGGACTTGCTGTCACAGACTCCCGAGGGTTAAGCGTTTGCCAAGCCTACCGAAAGGTAGGGCCTGGCTCTGGAAAGCCTGCGCCGAAACTTAGATTCTCATCCAAGGACAATACCCTAAACTCTTAAGGCCTAAGCCCTAGAGATCCGCAGGACGCAGATGCGAAATCCCTAAGCTTTGGACCCTGAGTTGGAAGCTTGAGGATTCCTGTTCTGATCGCTGGTGGTCAGGTACAGCTAGGGTACTTGGGTAGCCGGATGGCTCGACCGGCATAGTCTAGTACAGCTGCTGTGCTGCGGCATGTTCTTGACCAGCAGTATCACTACGATCTTTGCTGTTCAGCAGTGAGTTGTTGCGGTTTTTATGCATACTCCGGGCTGGAAAGGTAGGCTGCAGGTGCATTTGCAGATTCCCCATACTGCCAACGGCTCGTAGCCTCCCTGCTTTTTCTCGATGGTTATAATGATGGTTACGTTTATACCTTTTAGCATATATCATATATCATTAGAATAAGTTAAAATATACACATATAATTATATATATATATATACGTTTAGGGTAGCAAACAGGGATGGAGCTCATGTGACCCAGGGCTGGCTGAAAAATGGAGTCTGAGTTTTTGGAGCTTCCACGCCGACGAGCATGTGAGGACCATCGGTGCAAGTCACTTATCGACGCATGAGAAATCGGAAGGATCAAGCCAGAGTGAGGCGGCTGTGGGGATTCGACTCACGGACGTGTACGAGAGAGTCACAGCGACGCGGTGCTACGAAGCCTCAAAGGGCATTGGAACCGTGGTTTTCGGTTCCCGAAAGGAAACGGACTGCGGAAGATTTCCACAATGATGGTGCAGAATAATGGCCTGGCCGCAATCTCTTTGGGATCGTTGGTTTCTTATCTTCTGGACGTCCTACTTGTTTCTGCATTTGGGGACTGGTAGGTGGTACTCTCACCGCACTAGTGACCATATTCGGCTGGCATCGGCGTACCCTGGTCTTTGCCGAGTCCATTTGCATCCACCAATAGGATGCCAATTTGAAGGTCGAAGCGCTGCTAAACATGGGCGCTTTCCTGCAGAGCTCTGAATCCTTGTGCGTCTGGTGGGATGAAACGTTTGCTCAAAGGCTTGGGTGCGTGTTTGAGGCGGGGTCACGCCAAGTGCGCTTGATGCTCTAAGCCATCGATAGCCGTCGAACCGGTAAACCTAGATTATGCATCGATCGCTTAAAAGAGCGTGTTTGAAACCTGGGCTTTATGTAAGACTGTTTGTGTTTTGACTTGGTATTGTGGCTTGGCTGGCTTGCGGCGAGCTTCCAACAAAAGGATAATCTAGGAACCTGATTAAGAAACCTTGGGCCTTTATTAGGGTTCCTTATATGAATCCTACTATTTTGGGTTTATAGGCTCAGGGTTTCTTAATCAGGTTCTTACAAGCCTTATCAGACCCAGACGCGTGGTTCAAACATTTTGGCCGCCTAGTTCAAAACATTTTACTGTTAAAATCCTCTGGGGTTTAGACCTTGCTTTATTGTTATTATGATTATTGCTATTACTCTTACTGTTTGGAGAAGTGTCGATATTTGGTCAGAAGATCGTGCTTCGAGGTCGGAGCCTACCTCGGCAGCTGCGAAGCTTCGGCCGGGCGAACCAAGAGATTGGTCGTTCGGCCGACGGTGCTTGGGACGAACTCCGCAACTGCGTTTCTTGGCGCATTTCTACTTGCACTTGGCTTTGTGGCCACTCCCTTTGACGACCTTCTGCTTGGTTGGATTATTTTCACTGTCCTTGGCATCATTTGTTGTCACTTGGCTGTCCGTTCCTTGCGGAGCTACTTCGCAGCTGTGGAGAGCATGCTTGTCCAGCTGCGCAAGTTTCGCATCCAAGACGCCCAGTGCGAATGCTGCAGCGAGGGTCACCCAGCGGGGAACTCCGTCCCTTGCGACCGTGAAGTTATCACCCTTTGCATTCGCAAATGGTTTGGCTCTGAGTCTGCCTTTGAGAGGTTGGTCACTACCGATGTGTCCATCGCTTTGGCCAGCGCTCTCGGGGATGCATCATTCTCCTACGTGTGGCTCTTGATGATATCTGCTCCCATGCATTGGGCTTATGTCGATCAGGTAGCTACACGCTTGCATTCACTTGACATGGAGGCTGCAGCTGTAACGACCATCTTCAACTCGACCTACTATTTCGTGGCCTTCCCTTTAGTCGGACGTCTTGGGATTGTCCTGGCATGCAAGGCTCGGCGACAACGTCAGCAACTTTGGGCCAATGAGCTTATGACATGTGCGGTGTACCTTGCCATTTTTCCTGTGGGCACGGCCCTTCTTGCCATGCTCCATAGCTGCAAGACAGACATGACAGGATTTTCTAGATGCCTGGTAGTTGAACAGACCCATGAACGTTCAATCCGTTCAAGGCCCTAAAAACGTTCGGGCAGACCGTGCTGACGCATGTCATGGACCCGGTCGCCGGAGCTGGCATCTTTGCCGGGATCAACTTGATCATGCTTGTGGCTCTTCTTCGACAATGCTCGCAGATGTCACTTCTCACACATGACGTGCGGGAGATATCCTAACGGTCCTGGCGGCTCCCAGTGTAGTTGGGCAGTCGCAGCGGTTCTTTTCTTTGGCACAAGTCGGGTGCCCCCCCCCCCCCCCGAGTTTGGTTTTTTATCTTCGTTTCCGCAAAGCGGTGCGGGGACAAAACACAAGACAGAGTGGGGGGGATGTGGGGGGNGAGTGGTCGTGCAGGCACCTGGGTTGGTTGGGCTGCGCCGGCTTTGTTGTTCTTGGGACCAAGTGGGTGGCCCCCCCCCCCCCCCAGTGTTTAGTGTTTTAACCTCGGTTTCCCGAAAGCGGATGCGGATAAAGAGATCGACTGAATGCGTGGGCTTATGGAGTGATTGGGGTTGACTTCGTTCGTTTATTGAGTCAGTCGTTTCTTCATTCATGTCTTCATTTGTGTATTGATTCCTTCATTCATTGCTTATATCCTTCATTCCTTCCGTCTTCTATTCATGAACTTATTCGTTCTTTTGTTCCTTCCTTCCTTCATTCATCCAGTCGTTCATTCGTTCAATTATTTGTTCATCCGTTCAATAACCCACTCATTCATTCACTCAGTGATTAACCGGCGTACATACATAATAAGACATGTTCATGCTTTTATGTGACTGTGTTTTCCTGGTTTCCCATTTTTACATAAACATACGTACATGTGTGTATATATGTATATATATAGAGAGAGAGAGAGTCACGGGATTTAAGACGTACCTTGGTTTTAATTAAAAAACAGAGGTTTCTGGTGTTTAAAGGTTGTTTTTTACCGGAATCGGGTGTTTACCATAGGATCAAGTGATTAGGCTGAAATATGTAGGCCCCGCGCCCGGCATGGGTGTGTCTGGTAAGTCTTAAGTGCCGTGTCATTGGTCCATTGTTTGGGTTTCAGGGGTTGGAGTTTGATTGGATTGAACCAGGCTTGCAAGCGTGAGGCTCCAGATCCAGTGGTTCGACCATACGAAATTATCAGCATCGCAACATATCACACATCATGATCTTCAAAAACATGTTCACGCAGCAGTGCAACAGCATCGCGCGAGATGTGCCAAGCGCCCAGGGGCGAGGAAATCTGGACTTTGTAGACACTCACAGGGAAACAGGGGGCGTCTTGAATCCTGCGCTTGCCCATATATATATATGTATGTATGTATGCATGTATGTATGTATGTGTTCATATTTATATTATATATATGCAGATATAGATAGATGGGTAAACAAATAAATAGATAGATAGGTATAAATACAAATTGGTCTTTTTTATATACGAATTTTTCTGTGAATTCCGATGCCTTGTTGTGGTCCTTTGGTAGGCCGCCGGCTGCTACAGCGCCGCAGCTGCCACCATCTTGGCTTGGTCCTGAGACTCCTCTTTCTTCGTTAAGTTATTATGATAAGTTGAGCTTAGGTAACCATACCGGCACGTATAGTTAGTGGGTTATATAGGATTTCCTTATCACGGTTAGCTGCAATGTTCACTTAGAGTTGAGTCTTCATCCATGGTTGTCCAACCGGCTCAGCATGTTCCAGGAATAGGAAAAGTGGGTTGAGGGCTGTATGTTCATCGAAGGACGCAAAACCGGAAGTAGATATGCATTGGAGGTGCTTCAGTGGGGGCGGCTATTGCTGTTAATGATGTCGGCTTCGCCAGGTGTGATCACGATGCCACGACGAGTCACGGAGAGGATGATCGTTAATGTGGTGACTACTATGACGAAGGCGACCGGCATGAAGTTGAACATGATCTATTGTTATCGTCGTCGAGGAGGTAGTAGTGAATCGCGATGATGGTGCTGCGAGGGTATAATAAAATGATGATTTGGACGATGACCTCATTCACCACAACTGTATCTGCTCATTGTAATCTTTATGATTCTTGATTTCTAGCAGACCGATGATGTGTGTGTGTGTGTGTGGGTAGCCAGCCGAACCATTTCAAGGACCAAGATCTACGCCGAGCCCAGCGATCCTTTGCGATGGAAAGTCCCGAGGCACACGTCCGGCTTAGGGTGCAGGCTTTGTTCGTTTCCAAAAATACAAGTACGGCACTAGTCTTCACCTCCAGACTCCAATTCCCGAATTGCGGGCCTAGCAGAACCCACAGACGCAAGGCAAAGCGTACAAGCCAATGGCTTACAAGACTCCAAATATAACAGGTCTCAGTCCACGGAAGTGTTTACTGAAATCGTTTTGCAAACGCATGTGGGCCTCAATCCCCAAACTGCCACACCTGTACGTGCATATCCCTAAACTTCCACGCTGTCCTCCCCCACGAGCACGGCCGTCTTGCACATACAGTCAGGCTTTTCGTTAGTAGAGATTCCGACGCAGAAAGTGTACATGATGCGGGCGACGCATATGCATAGTCTTATGTTTGGTGCTGCTCGCTGCTACTTCCTCTACGATCACCAGCTGGTACATACTGGTACTGGTTGTGGCCCTACTACTGCCAGCACTACGACAGCCGCCACTACCACTGCCATTGCCACTACTACTTCGCTGCAGTGGCAGTGGTAGCAATGGTGGCAGTAGTAGTAGTAGTAGCAGCAGTGGTAGTGGTCGTGGTAGTGGTAGTAGCACCAGCAGCAGCAATAGTGTCAGTAGTAGTGGTAGCAGCAGCAGCAGCAGTAGGTCAGTAGTAGTGGTAGTAGTACCAGCCGGAGTACTACTGCGACTACGGGGACGACGACGACGACGACTAAAATTCAATTGCATGTGCAGTCGCAGTTGCAGTCTAATAATGTCAATTAAACTGTGTGTTGGTGCACATGCGAGGCGCTTGGGGCTAACAATTTAAAGCCCAAAATGCAGGACAGCAGGAGAAACAGGAAGTGACAGCCAAAACCTGCACGAAACCTTGCGTAAGCGGCAGCTGGTATCTAAAGACGAAGGCAAAGACGTATCTAAAGAGATCTGGATTGATCTCCTTTTCCATGCTGCACATGGAGTGACGTTGGGAGGGAGTCTTGGGCCGTCTCCCACCGTCTGCCTATGCTCTGAGTCCTAGTAACGTATGCCGCAGTTTGGGCTTTTTCAACGGATGATGTCTGAGTGGACGCTATCATGATTTGCTCACGGAAGCTCGTGGACGTTATCATGCTTGGCCCGTGGATGCTCTGGCGCACGAATGAGGTTTCGGTTTGGGATGCTATCAGGGTTGGCCCCTATGGATGCACCTGGGCAAACAGGCATCTACTGGGTTTGGTTACGCGCCTGCTCCCTCAAAGCCTTGAAGGTATCCTCACACTGCCCCTAAACCCCTAAGCCCCCGAACGCTAAACTCCTAAACCCGCCTGCCTTGAGCGAGTGTGAGCGTCGAAACCCCCTAAACCGTAAAGGAAAAAAACCGCCTGCGTCGTGCGAGTGCGCGAGTCGAAACCCTAAAACCCCGGAGCTGTCGAGGCCGGCTTCTGCAGGCCGCCGGGTCACCCAGTCTTTAGGCGCGGCTGTGCATTTTGGGTTTAGGGTTTAGGGTTTCGTGCTGAAACAAGTCTAGGGTTTAGGGGCTGGGGCTCTGTGCCACTTTGTCTGATGCATAGGCTTTGGGTTCTTTAAAGGTTTGATTCTATAAGGTTTAAAGGTTAAGGTTTGGGGGTTTGCATGGATATACAAAGTGTACATGCAGTCATACATACACATGCCCATGCACGTACACGTGGTATTGCATGTGCAGATTAGATCCCCTCCGTTTATATACTTAGATGAGGGATGCTGGTGTTATCAGTCGCTGCGTTCCTTCTTGAAGTTGCGAGGGTTGGCCCTGCCTACCACTGTGTCGAGTTGGGTATTTCAACAGTTCGCTGCGATGCAGATGCCGCCTTGAGAGTGCCCGGGCCAATCACGCCTGTTTGTTTCGCTCACCGTCAGCAATGCAAAGTGCTACAGTACTGCGGAGACAGGTGCACAATACCATCTGCACATGTATCAAGCACCGCTGAAGCAACCATACCTCATGAGAGTCCGTTCCCCGGAAACCATCATACCGCCTAAGGCCCAACCGTGCGGGAGGCCAGCCGGAAGTCTGGAAGAAGGGTTTCCACCACCAAGACATGTAGAAGTCGACAGCTTGAGCAGCGATGTCTCGATGTCTAGCAAGGCGACTAGCGGAAGGATGCCAACGCCTTTGTCTGGCGGTTCGAACATCAATCGCGAAGTCGTTGCGATGCAGAATATGGATTGCCAGAATGCAGTTGTTTTCTAGTCTCATAGCTATGGATCTTCGTCCTCGGAATTTCTGGTGTTGACTCAAGGGCCGCTCCGAGCTCGCATGACACCGAACCGGCCCTAATTCGAAGTTTGAGGATTTGTGCGGCTTGGAGAAGGGGTACAGGATCCCTCATGGTATCGCAGTTAGCGGGGGCTGATAGTACCCTTCCAGAACAAAAAACACCTTTCAGGCTGCGTGGTGCCTCTCTGCACAGCCACGGCCGCCACGGCCGCGGTTACCAGGCTTCAAGGTTCATGAGTTTCCTTGCTTAAGGTTTAAGGTTTAGGACGTAGGGTGTCTAATTCACAGTTACAAAAGGTAGTGGTAGGTTTTTCGTTGGTCAGCGGCTGATCTCGTACAGCGTGTGCGGCGTCTGTCTCCGGTATACTTCCCGAAGCCGGTTGGTGTTTTTGTGTATCGGCGCCCGGGTGGCTCTACCTTAGCTTTGAGCTGCATCAAGCTGCCCTTGAGAGCTTGGTATGATGGAGCAGTACGCAAACTCGGGAATCTTTTCGAGTCATGGGTGGCAAAGAGGCCCATAGTCGAACATAAGGGCTTAAGCAAGTAATTACCACTAGTATTCGATAAAGTCTAATGTGCCCCAAAACCCTGTTCTAAACAGGCCCATACATTATGTAGTACCCCCATAATACCCCTTATAGTAACCCTTATAGGACCCTTTAATTTAAAGGATAAGAGTGCGGCTGAGGAGCAGCTCTAGTTCGACGCTGCGCGACTCGCAGCGGATTTTCCAGCCTCAGGAGCAGAAGGCACCGGGGGGCAGTGAATTCGACATGGCCACGCCCTAGGGGGACGGAAGAGAGAGAGAGAGAGAGATACATATATATATATATATATATACATACATACATACATATATAGAATGTGTGCAAATATGGTGCCGCGTCGCCGCATCGCAGGCCCC
>BGNK01001697.1:53224-84503 GCA_003297005.1 Symbiodinium sp. clade A Y106 | reverse complement strand
TTTCCTCAAGTCTTCGTGCGCTGTGATGCCAATGATGTGTGTCTTGAGCGGCCGCTTGTTACATGTCTGAAAGCGCGTGCACATGGTGATTAGCTGCCAAACTGGCAGACTTACCAGGGATCCAGGACATAATTTCCAAAGAAAGCCTGCGCGCGGCACTCGAAATCCCAATTTGAAGTCTGCGCCAGGAATGGGCTAGGAAGCGCGTGGCCATGCGGAAAGCGATGTGCAGCTATGCTNTGGTGTGACTTCAAACGCCCTGGTTTGAAGCCTCGGGGGTAGTAAGCTGTTTTGTGGTAGAGGTTTCAAGCCTTAGGGGTAGTAAACTTTTGTGTCTGACAGGTTGGAAGCCGTGGGGGGGTAAACTTTCGTGTTTTAGAGGTTTGCAGCCTGGGGGGTAGTAGACTTTTGTGTTTCACAGGTTTGAAGCCTTGGGGGTATTATTGAAAACACAAAACGTCCAAAGTGTTCGGAACCCGGTGGAAACCCTCAGTGCTCCTGCTTCTGAAGGGCGCGTGTCAATGGGGATTCGCGTGTTTTCGCATGCTAGGATCTACGAAAAACTTGCAGTTTACCAGCGCGTGGGCCTGGTTTCTATTGTTTTGAGGCTTCGCCCGAACATGCTTGCAACCGCGCGTGTACTTGGGGATTCCCTACATAAACACATTCTGTGCAATGACTTTTGGGACGCTGCCGCGACTTCACTTTATGCAGCGTGGCCATGCGGTGCCGCGACTTTTTGAAACCTGCCGCGACATAGGTCTAGCCCTTGTACACACCTTTGATATATGCGCAGATAGTGACAAGGTCCCCAACCGATACACGACATCAAACTTACAGAATCGTGCCCTCAGGCCCAATGTGTCAGTCAGCAAGCACATGCAAGCACCGCACCCACAAGACGGGTCCTCTGGCCCGCAGCGCCCTCAGGCGCAACGTACCGTCGTTTTCTGGGTCCTCCGGTCCGCACCTTCGTCGTACCGTATAAGTGTCCTCTGGCCCCAGAGTCCTCAGGCGTTTCAGTCTCACGTCGTCAGGCGAATTTTTGCTCGGATAGTCTGCGGACGAAATCTCCACCTGTTTTTGCAGCCCCCGCATAAATATCCGAATGGCTGTTTTCTCTGTCACGTCACGTCGGCTGCGACCGCAGCTGCCCCACCCTCAACATACCTGCCTCCGGACAAGTGCTGACACCCTACCCGCCCCAACAAGAGCTGGCCGCTCCCTGTTGATTAATTTCTGGCTCACGAGAGCAGCACACCGCCCCGCGCCTGCTTCGACCCCCTTGCACCCACGGCCTTCTAGGTGTGCGGAGATGCCGCAGTCACAGTCGGCCGGAGACCACCTCCGGCGCGACGTGGCCAGGCTGAATCAGCCTTTAAGGATCGTTTTACTTGGCTTTACGGTCCTCCAGGACCTGTATGTAGAACTGAAAGCCGACCACAACTTGGCTGACCTACCTCAGAAGGCAGTCACCACTATTTTGGCTGCGTTAAAAGGCTGCCATCCCAGAGGAAACATGGTGTGCCCCCAACCTTCCGTTCTTGCCGCGCAGGTACAGTTCGAACTGAAGAAAAATTTGCAGCTGGCGTCGGGAGGGCGGCTAGATTCGACATTTCCATGGGTGCGCCGTTTCCGTCCAGAGTTGGACAGCACGGCAAAGTTTGTGGATCTCGCTTGGAAGCCGTTTGACTTCAGATCAGGGTCGCACGCACGTGGGCCGAGAAGGCCGCTGTGTTGCATAGTGCGACCCTTCCTGCTCTTCTGCTTCTTCTTCCTTTTTTCCCCCTCCATCCCCGACCCCTCATCCTTCTTGCTTCCCTTCAGAGGATCGCTCGTCATCGCTGGCGTCAAAATTGAGACGTCGGTGTCTTTTCGCCGCGGTTCCGAGTTCCTTTTTTGCAACTGCGTCTCTTCACCTGCGATCGGCTTCAGAAGTCGACCCACCTGGTTCTCGAGAACACGGGCCGTGTGGAGGAGCTGTTTGCAACAGCTGAATCTACTCGGGAGTTCAAAACCTTGGCTAACAGCGCCGCAATGGCTGTCCTGAGAGACCTGAGTGCAATCACACAGCGATTCCGGACATACCACCAGAGACGTGGCACGCATCAAACATAAGGTTTAGAGAGCTGTCCTGAAAGAAAGAGAAGGTACCGAAACTTGGCGATGGTAATTTATAAATAATACAGGGATATACCTTAAAAAAATTGTTAGTATTAATTATTGAATGGACCTGACGCAGAGCGCTAGAAAAGGTTGAAGGATGGTTGTCGACTTGGTGTCGGGCGGAGGCTTCAGGGTTTATTTGGGTCAGGGGTGGGGCCTACGACTTCGGAGTTGCTTGAAGCTCGTGGGCTTGGTGACTTGGGCTGGAAGATGACAATCAAAATTTGAAGTACACAGAAGGACACACAACACACAGAAGGTTTATTTTCGCAGTGCCACTCAGCCCACCATGATGTGCGACGCGGAGCGCGTCTTCAGCGCCGGCCTAAACCGAGCAGCTGCGGAGCAGATGGCATTGAGCTGTGCGGNAGCCCACCATGATGTGCGACGCGGAGCGCGTCTTCAGCGCCGGCCTAAACCGAGCAGCTGCGGAGCAGATGGCATTGAGCTGTGCGGCCTTTAGAGCAGATCCGACTAAAATACTATATCAGGAGCAGATTGCTAGAGAACCTTAAGCTTAAAGTTGGCTCCGAGAGCCGTTAGGCCACCAAAACGCCCTGCCACCTCAGCAATCTGCAGCATTCAGGAATGGGGATTAGGGGCAGCAANAGTTGGCTCCGAGAGCCGTTAGGCCACCAAAACGCCCTGCCACCTCAGCAATCTGCAGCATTCAGGAATGGGGATTAGGGGCAGCAATCTCGGGTATACAAACTACCAAGATGAGTTTCCTAGAACCAAGGTTTAGAAACTGAAGCCATCCTCTGCTGCAGCTGTGCTCGCATCTTCGCGTTCCCTGCTCAAGTTCCGGTATGCGGAGCCAGAAAGCACCCTAGATCGCAGACTACCATACAATACAGNTTCGCGTTCCCTGCTCAAGTTCCGGTATGCGGAGCCAGAAAGCACCCTAGATCGCAGACTACCATACAATACAGAAGCTTCAACAGAATGGCCGCAGGGCAGCCTTGAATCAGGGATACAAGTCGTTTTCGTTGTGTTCGGGTCGTTTTCGTTGGACTTGGGGCTCTCCGAAACAAGGGGGCCAATGCGTGAGACCAAAAAAAATGTGGTTCATCCGTACCATTTAGGGAAGCCGAGCAAACGAAATTCAAAAAATACAAAAATACAAATTACGGCTCAAATGTGTCAATGGACCGACAATCGTTGCAAAGCTGTTTGTTTGCCAACAAAAAAGAAATAAGTATGAAGGCTTCAATATATAATTGGATTTCCTGGGGTGTTGTTAACGGTCGGGCGGTTGGGTTTCAGATGTCTTACGTTATGATGTTTTCGTGATTATTCAGTGCCGTTGCATGCTTGGGAGTGGGAGTTGTGTGATCTGATCCGCAGCTGTCAGTGCTGCGCCGCCATGTCATGGTCCATGGAAGTCAGGCTAAGTTGTAGCGCTCAAAGATGAGACACACACACACAAATCGACACTGAAAAAAAAACAAGCTCAGATGGATTGTCTAAAGCTCAGCTTCAGAAGCTGAGCTTTGGATATGCCGCTGTTGAGCGGCAGGCGATGGCAGTGGCAGCGAGAATTGTGCCGAAGAAGCTCGTCCTGGGTGCGCGATTTTCCATGGCTTGTCGTGACCAAGGATGGCCTAGGTTGCAGCCACTGCAAAGCAGCTGGTTTGAAGACTGCCTGGTCTGCCATGAAGGCTTGTGGAGACACGAATGCCGCTTGATAGCAAAACGGGTATCATGCCATTTCTTGGAGGATCGAGCTGTGAGTTGTGGCTTATCTCAGGCCATCCCTGATCGAAGCTGGCTGGTGCGGCACGAAAGCAGCTTTGCTCATCGGATGGCTGTGGTGCAGGACGATGATTCAAAATCTGGCTCGTGGGTCATTTTCAATGGCCGACTCGTATCGCGACTGCAACTTATCAGAGTGTCTTAGTAGCGATGTCCATGCGGTCGCATCATATTCGAAATCAATTTTCTTCTGCTGCCGGTAGCGGCGAGCTTCAGCCCCACCAAGCAGACGGTAGACACGAGCTTTATTGTCTCTTCCTGCACGGGTCGCTGACCGGGCCCGGGGCGTGATCATGCCGTGCTTGCACAGGCTCTTGAGGCCAACCCACCTTAGCTCGAGGTGGATGACAGCAGGGCAATGGGCTATGTGCCTGCTGGGAGCCTGTAGCAGTGTTCTTTTGTGGGAATGAATCCTTCCCATGCAAGCGGCATCGTATCACAAGTCATGGGAGGTCGCTTCGATGTTGCATGCCATGTTGCCTTGACCATGATTTCATGATCAGTGTCTCAATGGTGTCTGATCGTGGCAAGTGCCAGTCGAAAGCCGGTGGAGTACTGCAAGATTGCACAGCTGAGGTTCCTTCAGCTGCTACTTTTCGACGAGTCATCGCGAAATTGCGTGCCCAAGATTATTCTGCAGATATTGAGAAAGATGTGACTGTTCTAATAAGAGCCCTTGGTGGTCATGTCGTTATTTGAACTTTGGTAGTAAGTACCAAAATCCTCTTAATAATATCTGAGGCATTTGGACGATTCAAAAACAGATGCGTCTTGGCATGCTTGGGTGAGGCAGCGAGAAAGCTGACTCTTGTTTGGCTGCTTCTTGGCTATAAAGGCTTCGTCATCAGATTTATGTAAGCCTTGATGACCATCTTAGTCTGGGGATCATATGCTTGCCGCCAAGGGATGAGGCCAGGTCCATCAGCCTCCAACAAGATGTGTCGAAAGGATGGCTTGTTCTTCGGTATGGGAGTGCTTCTGATCAGCTCAACGACCGCAGTGGATTTCTTGGTGCTTTTCATTTGCCCCAAGAAATTGAGCACCTCCATGCCCTTGCGATACGCAAGGCTACCGAAACAGTCATTACTGAGTTTGCTGAACCCGGTCTGAAGTTTCCGTGTTCAAAGAAGAGAAGATGTGACTTCAAGAAGTTCGTCCCGCGCTTCCTCCCGAAGGTAGAGGCCATGACGGCCGATGGTGCTAGCGATGAGCAGCTGGCATTAAATCTGATGTTCGGAGGCGACAAATTCTCAGGATTGAAGATTGTGACTCGGGACCTTGCCCATTGCATGAGACGTGTTGCAAGCCGAACAACCTTTGCAGACCCTTACTTGAAAAAAGTGCCCCTCGTCTCAAATATCAGCTTGCAATCCAGAAAGCATCCCGACACTCCTGACTCTGACTTCTAGAAAATATAATTTCCCATTTCAGACTTTCAATTGAGGATGGACCTCTTCGTCAATTCCAAGAAATCTCCATGCCAGCTCATCCACTACAGCACCGTCTTCAAGGTCCTATGTTCGGCAGTCCAACAGTAAGGATCTAATTTGGTAGGAGGTTGTGTATTTGAAATTAAAATGTTTTTAGTATTACTATAAGTTATGCTCATCTAGGAGTGGATGAAATAATACTGCTCAGTTAAACAGGTCTAAGGCTAAGGGTCTTCAAGGGGTTTATTCTGAATTCTTGTCTCAGCTGATCTGAAATTAACTAACCGCCATCTAAACCATTGGAGTCTTAAACCACTGACCACAAATTCCCAAGCATAAGAACGCCTCTTTACCAATCAGCCATGAGCTAAGGTTCAAGACCGAATATTTGCCAGGTGGTTTGCTGAAACAAACAGGCTCCGGTTCTGATGATATGGATTTAAATTAATTAGGGGCCCTTATTAATTATGATTCCCTTATTATGTAGGTCCTTAAAAAGTTAGATGTCTTAGGGTCCAGGCAAAGCCTACACCCTGAACTGTTCAGTCCACGACTTGGCTTGGAGGTTTAGTGTTTGGGGTTTAGGGGTATTGGATTTTGGGGTTTAGATTCAGACTAAAATATTATGACGGGTTAGTCTCAGTGGACTAAGTCCTCCCAGGCCTTGGATTTTGAGGGTGTTAAATATACTAGTGAGGGTTCCAAGAGCTTAGGGTCCTTGGAAGGGATGGGGATAAGCTTTGCTTTCAAGCTTAGGATGGTTCCTTTGGTTTTTTGTTTGAGAATTAGAGGCTGACGAGGGTTTCCAAGGTTTGTACTTCATTATTTTAGGGTCGAGGACTGACAAGCTTTGCTTGGTATTTTAAGGGTCTGGGGTTGAGGGTGAAGAGCTGCGGCCAGGCTTTTCTCCTGGCACCATCACTTCCGCTACTACACTGCTTCTGCTGCTGCTCCGACCAGCACTACTACAGCAGCATGTTCTGATGATATGGATTTATTCAAATTAAAATAATATTATGACGGGTTAGTAGTCTCAGTGGACCAAGTCCTCTGAGGCCTTGGATTTTGAGGGTGTTAAATATACTAGTGAGGGTTCCAAGAGCTTAGGGTCCTTGGAAGGGATGGGGATAAGCTTTGCTTTCAAGCTTAGGATGGTTCCTTTGGGTTTTTGTTTGAGAATTAGAGGCTGACTAGGGTTTCCAAGGTTTGTACTTCATTATTTTAGGGTCGTGGACTGACAAGCTTTGCTTGGTATTTAAAGGGTATGGGGTTGAGGGTGAAGAGCTGCGGCCAGGCTTTTCTCCTGGCACCATCACTTCTGCTACTACACTGCTTCTGCTGCTGCTCCGACCGGCACTACTACAGCAGCGACTATTATTACAGATTCGTTCACGGCCAGTGCAACGATCTTGCCGATGGTGTCAACGGTAGCAACAGCCTAGCGCTTTTGAGCATGCATGCCTGTAGCAACCTGACATAGGACGATGGGATGACTGAAGGCTGGCTTAAGGAGCTAAGCCAGCCGGTCATTGAAGGCATCGATGAACACTGATCAGTTACATGACACGATTGTGGTGATCTGAATCTCAAGAGACCTAGGAATGACGACTGGGTGCATGAACTTTGTTCTTTGTGACCTGCCAACATTCGCGCATGCATGGGGGGGGGGGCGAGGCAATTAGTCTTAGTTCTTGAACCACGACTGGGCGGACTTAAGACTTGCTTGCATGAGCTGCATTCTTTGCGACTCCTCTGTCCTTCGGCTTACATCTGCTAAATCTTCTATATCGAATCCGGCTGTGATAGTTCTTTCCAACCTACCGCATGACGACTCGACGGACTCGCTGGCTTGGGGGTCAGTATTTTTTGGTTCTCTGGGTTTTCGCGGCTTGGGGATTAAAGTGTTTATGCTTTCAAAACTTCGGAAGACTAAGACATGTGGTTGACAGTTTCCTGCTTTGGGCTCGGGGTTTTACTCATGGGGGCTTCGAGGTGACTAGGGGTTTGGGCTTTAGGTAGTTTAACAAGTTTGTGCTGATAAGGGGCTTCTTCTAGTTTGAAGCTGGTTTGGGGGTCAGTGTTTTTTGGTTGTCTGGGTTTTTCGCGGCTTGGGGATTAAACTGTTGATGCTTTCAAAACTTCGGAAGACTAAGACATGTGGTTGACAGTCTCCTGCTTTGGGCTCGGGGTTTTACTCATGGGGGCTTCGAGGTGACTAGGGGTTTAGGCTGTAGGTAGTTTAGCAAGTTTGTGCTGATAAGGGGCTTCTTCTAGTTTGAAGCTGGTTTGGGGGTCAGTATTTTTTGGTTGTCTGGGTTTTTCGCGGCTTGGGGATTAAAGTGTTGATGCTTTCAAAACTTCGGAAGACTAAGACATGTGGTTGACAGTCTCCTGCTTTGGGCTCGGGGTTTTACTCATGGGGGCTTCGAGGTGACTAGGGGTTTGTGCTTTAGGTAGTTTAGCAGGTTTGTGCTGATAAGGGGCTTCTTCTAGTTTGAAGCTGGTTTGGGGGTCAGTGTTTTTTGGTTGTCTGGGTTTTTCGCGGCTTGGGGATTAAACTGTTGATGCTTTCAAAACTTCGGAAGACTAAGACATGTGGTTGACAGTCTCCTGCTTTGGGCTCGGGGTTTTACTCATGGGGGCTTCGAGGTGACTAGGGGTTTAGGCTGTAGGTGGATTAGCAGATTTATGGTGATAAGGGACTTCTTGTAGTTTGAGACTAGATTTAGAGGGTGTGCACCCGCCGAGTCCGGAATCACCCAGGCACCCGTTCAGCTCTCAGACTCGATGCCAAATTTCGTCCTCGGAGGTTCTGGGTTTAATTATATTGAAACAGAATCAGAATGAATCCGAAAAGCTTAGCTCCCGAGCCGCCAGGCACGCTTCGAGAACCTCGTTCAAAAAGATGGTGGTTTTGTGGCTTCACTATGTGCTGCCAAGCACAGGCCGGTCTTGTTCAGATGTTTCGGAAATTCTGTGTGCCATGTCTAATCCTAAACCCTAACCCCCCCCCCAAACCCTAAACCCTAAAACCCTAAACCCTAAACTTTAAACCCTGAACCCTAAACCCTAAACCTGACACCCTAAACCCTTAAACCCTAAACCCTAATAATCATTGAGTCGGCAGTGGGTTGTAAAACTGCTGCCGCCTTCGATCTTTCACCCGCAGACCCTCTTCGAACAGCCCGGAGCATACACTGAATATCCCCTATTTAGTCGCGCTCGCCCAAAGCTAACCCAGGAACCTCTATTGCGGGGTCAACAGATGATTTCTAGAGGTGCTCTAGACTGATGTTTGCTTTAAATTTAATTCAGAATGACTCTGTCACCCCGATTCCCTATGGCAGATACGAAAGCCTTCGGCGACCGCTCGGGCGGTCCGTGCGACATTTCGCTGCGTTGTTGATTGTGGCTGAGCAGATTGCAATGGAGAGATCGAAAAAGGCACCCTGAATAAATCTTAGTCTTCAGCAACCCGTACAATGTGCTGTTGCAGGCAGAGGGTCAGGCGATGGCAGGTCTGCTCCATCGATGTGATGCAGAGATGGCACTGCCTGGGCTTTAGTCGTGTCAGGTTAGACTGTTAGACTTCCTGCAGTTCCATTTGTGATCTTATCATGCGCCTCGCATATTTGCGAGGACACTCGCAGCACTTGCGGATGCTCATGACGAACACATGGTTATAGTCCGTATCGCGGACACTGATCAACTTCCTGCTGTGGAGATGCAGCAGGAGCTCGGACGGTTTGCAGCCCGGTCACACGAAACTTCTTAGTCGAAGAGTTCTCTGCCAATTTGAATCATTTGAGGTTCATTCATCGAATCACATATCTATTCAGCCAGGGACGCATCTGGCAAACGAAAGGGACATATGGACATTTCTTGCTGAGCCTCGCTTGCATTCACTTCTAAGACTAAGAGCAGCAAGAAATTAATTATTGCCATCAGATTGAATCAGAGGTTTTAATCAAGGTCTTCTATTAAAATTAGATCCCTGCCTTTTGAGGACGTTGCTCGAGAAAGAGCCGATTGTTCTGCATTTTGAAGGCCCGGGTCATACTCGAAAAATCGGTGGCCAAGAGCAACTCACACCACAACTTCTACGGAAAGTGTCTGCCAGAATGCATGTATGGGTGACTCTGGTGAAAGAGGTTGTCCGTGCCGAGTTGCCGTCCTTTGAAAGTTTCCACTCCATCACCACGCTGCTCCAGCTGGATGAAGACCCTGGCGACATCCAGGAGGCAGCTGATCGGATGGCACATGTGTTGAATCTGCCAGCAGACGCTCTGATGCAACTTGTTCCGAGATAAAATGTTGTTTCTTCGCTTGGAGTCAATGCGAACTATATCCCTGACTCAGGAAACACTGACTACGCAACTCTTCGATATCAAGCCTCATGCAGCTGGCATCCGAGCTTCGACCAAGAAGCCTGCACTGGAATGCTGGGCGAGGGCTGTCACTTTGTATGGCAAGATCAGAGGAATATAATAAGGCGATTCGTGTACTAGGTCGAGGATTTGTCTGCAAGGCTAAGGCTAAGGCTATTGATTGACCACTCATTTGACTCAAAGGTCATGAAAGATGAACGAGCCGGTCGACCAGTAGATGCTTTGCATGCTGTTGTTTTGCGTGCACAAAGTTGGGGCTTTAGCACCAGTGGTGTGGAGAGAACGTTTCCTGGCGGAGGCTAAGGTAAGAATGATCGCTGGAACAAAAGTTTTTGAAACCTCATAATATTTTTTGGAATTTAGGGCGGGTTAGGTCCTACCCCGTAGCCTAAGTTAATATTGTTTTAAAATTTGAATATTTTTTAATCATACCTTGCCAGGTTTCCGAAGTGGCTCTTGACGAAGAGACGTTGCCTAAAGGACAAGGTGAATGACGAACTTCGGACACTGTCCTACCCGCCTGACAAAGAAGACGAGCTGCCTGACCTTCCATACTTATGAAGCCTCAGCCAAGTGATCAACTTCAATACCAAGTCATACATTCAAACCTTTCCTATGAGGCACCGATACATTCTGAGGCTGGTCAATCAAGCACAGCAAGAATGGGCCCCTCGCCAGCAATAATACTACATATGCCTCTGATGCATGCAACGATTCCAGGCCATGGCATATGGAAACGTCCGAAAAGTCATCACCTTAGTATCTGAATCTGAGCCCTCCCAGCCAGAATGAATTGCTGTCAATCCTGTCAAACTAAGTCCGTGAAAAGATTGTGTATGCGACGCAAGAAGAAGAAAGTGAAATCGCCGATGCATTGCGAGACAACATTCCTCAAGAAGCGGCGGCAGGCTGTGCAAACTGCAGTGTCGTTGTCGTCCTGTGACGACAAGGTGCCCTCACCGCGATGGATGAAGAGAATGGCTGAAGACATGTGGTCTGCCGAACATGAACAGGAACTGAGCTTCAACCGGCAGAAGCACCACAAGAAGGCTATCGTTGCCTTTCAAGCTGGCACTTACGTGCCAAAATGTCCAAGAGAGAAAAGGAAGCTTGAGACCGATGCCGCAGAACACCAGAAGTCTGAAAAGAAAAGACGAAAGGAATATGAGAAGAAGATTGCAGATCGCAACCCATCTCAATCATGTAGTAGGACAGGGTTTGTATAAATGTGTCTGGCCTGCCATGCCAAGGGGATGCCGCCGTCGCAAGTGGCTTTCCTGAGCCAAGCATTTATTTATATTATATTATTATAGGCTAATTTACATAATCGGACACCATGTCCTTGCCTGGAACCCGGTAAGTTGCATCCCAATTTAATCATACCCGGCCAAATATCAATCCCGTTTAAAACCTGGTTAACACTTAACTGATTGAAATCGAATGTCCTCGGTGGGAAGTCTAAGTACTTTCTTGTGCAGGTGGCTCAGAGCGAATGGACTTTCACGACATGAGAGTCTATGTGGCCAAAGACGTGCCAGAACAGCGGACACGAGATTCTGTGAAAGAAGTGGGGGCGCGCCTCACGACAGATCTGTGCCGCCCCCAAATCCCGGCCTTCCCCGAGCTTGTTTTGAAGTCAGCTGCAGCTTAGGTGCAGAGCCAATGTGGTGGTCGCCGCTGATGTCACGCAGCCATCCAAAGCCGTTTGCTTCCGTGCCTTCTTGGCTGGGGGGACCCTTGGAATTCCAATTCGAAGCCTTGAACGACTATGAACCCAAGTTCAGAATCGTGACCCAGTCTTCCGTTGCCACTCGAGGGCAATCGCCTCTCCCCTCTACTTTTCCAGCGGCGGCAAGAAGGGTGCCTTCATTGCCTACAAGACACTCGGCTTGAACAACTTGGGGGTTTAAATTAAATTTACAAAAAATTTTGATTTACTTGAGTCCGGCTAGGGTCTTAAGGTCTCAGGGTTGGGGGTACGGTTTCGATACAAGTGGCTTTTCCCTGCTTAAGCTTCGACAATCCAACGGTCATTGAACCTGCCGAATTTAAGCATATAAGATCATATAACACGGCGGCCGGCCTTAAACGTGCGCATTGAGGGTTTAGGATTAAAATTAAGCTAAGGTTTAAATTTAGGGCTTAGGGATCAGGCTAAGGGTTCAGGGATTGGGGTGTCGGGGCGGGTCTTGGGTTTTTAAGGGGTCAGGGTTTAGGGATCAGGGTTTATAGGCTTTAGGAGTTGGGCTACAGGGGTTAGGGTTTGGGATGAGAGCTGAAGTCATATTCTGGCCAGTATTCTGCTTATATCATTTCAAAGCTGGCTTCAAACCATGGAAGATCTAGGCCTTGTAACTGTAGGCTTTCATTGACGGGCTGCGGGCTTGAAGTATGCAAATGCTATGTAGAGGGTCATGGGACTGTAGGTTTATAAGTAAGGTAGTTACCAGTTTGGACGGAAAGAAACCTGAAGCACAAAATCGCTCATTGCCAAAACGCGCAGCTGCTGCCTGACCGTGGAGATGTTCCACAACATCATTGTGATTGTGTTGCGGCGCTGGCTATCTGACTTAAGAAGGATGTTTGACGAATGCGATATGTGCACATTCAATTCCGTTTAACCCGTGTCGGTATATTATATGCCTATGACCAATGAGCTTCACGAGCGGATGCTGTTGTTGTGCAAACATGCCTATTAAATTAAGTATTAACAGCATTTAACTTATTTTAATTTCCAAGCCATGTACTTACAGCCCTACTTACTAAGTCCCATGATCCTCTAACTAGGGGGACTATGCAGGGATTCGGGTCTGGTGTCACGGATGGTTACAGTTGCATATTGAGAAACAGCTTCCCTTCGTTTCGGTTCCGAATTCAGATTCTTTGCTTCAAACCTAAGCCCCCTGATTCCGCACTCCTTACCCTACCAGTGTTGACTTCGAGCCCCAAATACCCTAAGTCCTCAGAGACAAGAATCAGAACAAAACCTCCAACCCACTCTACCTCCTGCCACCGGGCTGCCCGAGTCAAGAACATGTCTCGGGTCCTTCGAAAAGGGTTTTCAAGTTTCGGTGTTTTTGGCCAAGGGGCTTGGGATGAAGGGGCGGGTCTGAGGTGAATCTTCTGGGGTCATCGAATCAAGCAATGCTTGATCGAACGTGGTAGGGTTTAAATTTGGGTTGCAGTTACTAAAAGGTTTTACTTGAGTCCGGCTAGGGTCTTAAGGTCTGAGGGTTGAGGGTACGGTTTCGATACAAGTGTTTTTTCCCTGCGTTCAGCTTCGACACTCCAGCAATCGATCTTAGAGCTTCTATCCAAGGTGGCTTCAAACCATGGAAGATCTAGGCCTTCTAGCTGTATGCTTTCATTCTTGGGCTGCGGGCTTGAAGTTTGCAAATGCTACGTAGAGGATCATGGGACTTAGTCNATGCTTTCATTCTTGGGCTGCGGGCTTGAAGTTTGCAAATGCTACGTAGAGGATCATGGGACTTAGTCAGTAGGTTGATAAGTGTATTTAACTTGTTTATTATAATGATTCTAATTTTAGAGAGGTACTTACTACCCTACTTACTAAGTCCACTGATCCTCAAACTAGGGTCACTTCGTCGTCGTATGGGATTATATGCAGGGATTCAATTCGGGTCTGGTGTCACGGATGGTTACAGTTGCATATTGAGAAAACAGCTTCCCTTCATTATTTCGGTTCCGATTCTGATTCTTTGCTTCAAACCTAAGCCCCCTGATTCCGCACCCCTTACCCTACCACGTGTTGACTTCGAGCCCCAAATACCCTAAGTCCTCAGAGACAAGAATCAGAACAAAACCTCCAACCCACTCTACCTCCTGCCGCCGGGNNNNCCTGATTCCGCACCCCTTACCCTACCACGTGTTGACTTCGAGCCCCAAATACCCTAAGTCCTCAGAGACAAGAATCAGAACAAAACCTCCAACCCACTCTACCTCCTGCCGCCGGGCTGAGGGTACGGTTTCGATACAAGTGTCTTTTCCCTGCATTCAGCTTCGACACTCCAGCAATCAATCATAGAACTTCTATCCAAGGTGGCTTCAAACCATGGAAGATCTAGGCCTTCTAGCTGTATGCTTTCATTCTTGGGCTGCGGGCTTGAAGTTTGCAAATGCTACGTAGAGGATCATGGGACTTAGTCNATGCTTTCATTCTTGGGCTGCGGGCTTGAAGTTTGCAAATGCTACGTAGAGGATCATGGGACTTAGTCAGTAGGTTGATAAGTGTATTTAACTTGTTTATTATAATGATTCTAATTTTAAAGAGGTACTTACTACCCTACTTACTAAGTCCACCCATCCTCAAACTAGGGTCACTTCGTCGTCGTATGGGATTATATGCAGGGATTCGGGTCTGGTGTCACGGATGGTTACAGTTGCATACTGAGAAAACAGCTTCCCTTCATTTCGCTTCCGATTCTGATTCTTTGCTTCAAACCTAAGCCCCCCTGATTCCGCACCCCTTACCCTACCACGTGTTGACTTCGAGCCCCAAATACCCTAAGTCCTCAGAGACAAGAATCAGAACAAAACCTCCAACCCACTCTACCTCCTGCCGCCGGGNCCTGATTCCGCACCCCTTACCCTACCACGTGTTGACTTCGAGCCCCAAATACCCTAAGTCCTCAGAGACAAGAATCAGAACAAAACCTCCAACCCACTCTACCTCCTGCCGCCGGGCTGCCCGAGTCAAGAACATGTCTCGGGTCCTTCGAAAAGGGTTTTCAAGTTTCGGTGCTTTTGGCCAAGGGGCTTGGGATGAAGGGGCGGGTCTGAGGTGAATCTTCTGGGGTCATCGGTTCAAGCAATGCTTGATCGAACGTGGTAGGGTTTAAATTTGGGTTGAAGTTAGTAAAAGGTTTTACTTGAGTCCGGCAGGGTCTTAAGGTCTGAGGGTTGAGGGTACGGTTTCGATACAAGTGTTTTTCCCTGCGTTCAGCTTCGACACTCCAGCAATCGATCTTAGAGCTTCTATCCAAGGTGGCTTCAAACCATGGAAGATCTAGGCCTTCTAACTGTATGCTTTCATTCTTGGGCTGCGGGCTTGAAGTTTGCAAATGCTACGTAGAGGATCATGGGACTTAGCAAGTAGGTTGATAAGTCTAAGGTAACTTTATATAATTATAATTAATTACTTACTAACTACCCTACTTACTAAGTCCACGGATCCTCAAACTAGGGTCACTTCGTCGTCGTATGGGATTATATGCAGGGATTCGGGTCTGGTGTCACGGATGGTTACAGTTGCACACTGAGAACATAGCTTCCCTTGACTTTTGTTCCGATTCTGATTCTTTGCTTCAAACCTAAGCCCCCAGATTCCGGACCCCGTACCCTACCACATGTTGACTTCGAGCCCTACAGACCCTAAGTCCTGAACCAACCGAAATTCCTCAGACAAGAACAAAGCCTCCAACCCACTCTACCTCCCGCAGAACAGACCATGCATCAGTTTACAGCCCAGGTGTGCGTCGAAGGTGCAGAGGATCTGGTGGGCATCTGCCAAATTCTCTGCTAAATATCCGCTGATCGTCAAGCTGCTCAGGGCTTGTCAAACTTGGCAACAAATCATGGAACGATCGACGTTTCTTGCAACTATGGCTTCATGTGTTACATCATTACTATCAGGCGCTTTGCCTTTGTTATCTCAGGCACGCAGCCGGACAAGGACCATGCAGAATCAGCGCACCCGAATGTGCTGCTTTATTATGAAGGAAGAAATGAAGGATGATGTGGCTCGACTGAATCTAAAGTAACTGGAAGCCTCAGGTCAAACCTCCTAAACTAAACCCACATCAACCCTAAACCCCTAAACCCTGAACCCTCAATGCCGAGGACTTGGCACATGTGCATCTTAAATTCACTGCAACCACGGCTTGCAAAGCATTTGTGGAAATTAGGAGGTCAGCCACATTTCGTGGCCATTGTGGCAGGTGATGAGGGGGATCAGTGCATCACCGCGAAAATCGCGGCCAGTGTAATTTAAGGTGATGACGGGGATTTGTGCGTGAAAAAGCGAACCTGAAAAGACATACTTACCTTTTCTAACCGAGGGTCTATCCTAGACTGTCGTACACAGTTCTCGCCGATTTTGTTATTATCGATGCATGCATGTGCTGACCAATCTCAAACTTACAAATTCAAGTTAACATAGTCTCAGATGTCATGTTCGGTTTATGGACTTAACATCATCTCAGATTTTCGGTTCGACTTGGATCTAATTTAGCAAAGACCCGGGGCTCTTACAATCTCGGCCATGGTGTTTTTCGGTGGTGCTTCACTCTTGCGACCTGATGAGTATGATGGCGATCTGGTCACTATACATGCCATATCGCTGCGTTGGTTGGATAGGAAGAAGTGGCTACAGAAACTTAGTCAGAAGGCAGGGCACCCGTGGCTCGTCGATGAAGAAGAACACCAGCAGTATGCATGGTCGTGGGTGATGACGGCTCCTATCGGAGACACGATCTATCGGCGGGAAGGGCTCTGGTTCGTTGTGGAGGCTAGAGTCGGACATAAGATTTTGCTAACGAACTACGAAGATCAGTGTTTCGAGGCTTTGCGTCTTTCCGTGATAGATTTGCATGCAATGGATTGACTTGAGCAGTGCTTTGGCAGTGGAGGAGAAAATAAGGGATGGTTTCAACTTTCAACCATCGAGGAATTGTTAGCCTACATTGGAAGCTTCACTTTCGGGCTAGAGTGGTCAGGTTGCACTTTGGTTTCAGGATTTGCTTGCGGTGGTTTCAAATTGAAGGGCCTGAGTGAGTAGCAGCAAACATTAAGTTTCAATCCCGAGAACAATAATAATAATAAAGGTATTTTTTTAATTTATTTAAATTGATGTATAATAAATAAAGTAGTTAATTACATCTGAATCAAACCCTTTATAATATCAACCCAATTTATTAATAGTAAGCCCGATGAAATCCTGAATAATGTCGAAACCTTAAATGCAGCCTGTGATCCATCGTCGTCACATCACCCGCGGCAGAGAAGGAGGCTCTCGAATCCCATCCTGGGGAACCGAAGCGTTTATGAGGGATTCGGGGTTCGGGTTTTGGGACCATATGCTTCGGTGACCGGTTGAGGGATATTCGGGGTTCGGGGTTTTGGGAAAATATGCTTCGGGATCCCCAAATCCCAAATCCCAAACTACTGTAATGTATCTTAGTCTTGGGGTTTAAAGAAAAGGATTCATTCGCTACCGGTGGGGACTGATCTAAGGGGTTTAAAGAAAAGGATTCGCTACCGGTGGGGACTGATCTAAGGGGTTTAAAGAAAAGGATTCGCTACCGGTGGGGACTGATCTAAGGGATTTAAAGAAAAGGATTCATTCGCTACCGGTGGGGACTGATCTAAGGATAATTTGTTAATATTTAATTAAAACAACCCACAGTGCATATATCGGTCTGGCTGATGTAAGAGGAGGGACGAATACACGCTAGCCTTAGATCAGTCGCTACCGGTGTCGACTGATGTAAACCTACCCAATAAAAACGCAAAGCGTGCTTTCTGTGGCTCCCAGGTAATACCCTGCAGGATTGAAAGCGTGCTTTCTGAAAACCGACAGAGGGTTTAGAGCAGTCGCTACCGGTGGCGACTGATGTAAGGGCAGGGTGTAAAACGCCCTAGGCTTAGATCAGCCCGACGGTTGTATGCATTGGTTCAGATTCAATAATAATAAGCATTTTGATGTTGCTGCGGCTGGGTGTGTATGCTAAATCTACTGGCCTAGCTAAGTCTCTGAAGCTACAATGGCCCCCAAGAAAGAAAAAGCGGCAGCGCAGCCCAAGAGACGCCAATCCTCCAGAGCAGACGTCTTGGACACCGGACCTTCGGCCACTGCACCAAGCGGTGTGATCCCGAGTCGGTTCGTATGGAAGCAAAGTCAGACTTAGCCTATGAATTAGCTATAGCAGCAGCCTCAGGTGCTTCTTGGAATGCAGAGCTCATATCCAGCTACAATGATGCTCTGAAAGCGCTCAAAGACTATTGGCCTGGGATTGAGAATGAGACTCCTTCGAAGATTGGTGATGGAGGGTCACAGGTTTCTTGTTCGCATCATCATTTCTGCTGAAATTAAAATTACTTGAATAGAAGAGTTTTATTCTATTGGCATCTATGGGTTCCGGCTTCAGGAATTAGACTTTTAGTGCTACCTGATCTAATCTAATCTAGATAGCTGCTTATTATGGATTACAGGCATTGCTGGGCAGGGTCAGAATTGATTCAGGGTTTGAGAATGTTTGGGAGATTTGGGGGTTTTCGGGTTTAGGACGTTCTTGGGCCCCTCTCACCATATTATTGCTAATTTAATATGTATGTCTGCAGGGCTCTTTTTGGCATGCTCCGCTCACATCAGCTGCTGTCGCTGTCGCTGGACAAATCTTGGGTCAACGCCTGGAATCTCACGTTGACATCACGATCGTCCTCGAGCGGGAAACGATCGATAAATAATTAATTGAAAGCATCAACTTTGACAGAGCTCATAATATTTTGTCCAAGATTCGAGAATCGGGCCAACCGCATCTTTCTCATCTTTCTCCTGGTACACTTGGAAAAACCCTACACCCCTACTGCAGTGATCAACTTTGGTTTAATATATTTCGTACAAGCCTCGGTTTTCGGGGCAATCGCATCTTTCTCGTCTTTCTCCTGCTACACTTGGCAAAACCCTAAAAAAATAATAAATACATTGGAGTATCATGTCCAAGCCTCCTTTCCTCCGAAGGTGCTTTATAACGGTGCTAGCTTTGCATACCAGGATCGCGATTTATACTGCTGGTGCACTGACTGACTAGTACTGTATTATTACTGATCTTTAGTAATTACAAGAATGGCTAAGGCTCCCTTCGATGCCAAAGCTGCCAAATCGGCACTTGGTTCTTTTATCGAGGAGTATACATGTGCCAACAACTTCTTCAACTGCGATCTCGAGTTCAATGTTGATCCCAACGTCACTTGGCTTGAGCCATGACATGAAATTAAACTGTACTTTTCTTATGATCAGGTTCCGATCCGTGCCAGTATGGTGGAGGAGATAAAGTCCTATCACTACAAGGAAGCAGCAGTCTTTGCTGAGCCTTTTGAAGTTTGTGTGCCTGCATCATGGGTGAACAGTATGGCCAAGCATGATCTGGTGAAACCAATCATTCCATTGGAACACCGGATTGCCTTCGTGCTGCCACTTGGCCACATACCATTGTCCTTAGACGGGTGACGGGTTCGTTTGGATGTAGGCTACTGTGAGGATCAGGGGACTTACTAACTAAATTTTAAGTAGGGTTATAAGTATTAATTGGGGTTTAGAATTAATAAGTAATAACTACCCTATTTACAACACCAGTTACTAAGTCCCATGATCCTCCAAGTAGGGTTGGGCTTCAGTACGGGGCCTTGGTGCTTATGAGCAGGGGACCCTAAACCCTAAACCCTAAACCCTAAATTTTAAACCCTAAACCCTAAACCCGAGGTACAGCCCGAAACATCAAGCACTGAACCCTTAGCCTAGCAATGCCTTAAACCCTCGCCCCTAAATAATGTCAAGCCNCTAAATTTTAAACCCTAAACCCTAAACCCGAGGTACAGCCCGAAACATCAAGCACTGAACCCTTAGCCTAGCAATGCCTTAAACCCTCGCCCCTAAATAATGTCAAGCCAGGGCCATCCGTCGTGACATCGGCAAAGAGGATTCCATGGAATCCTGGAAATATGCTTGGGGTTAATTTATAAGTCATTTAAAACTACCCTATTTATAACCCCAGTTATTAAGTCCCGTGATCCTCCAAGTAGGGTTGGGCTTCAGTACGGGGCCCTGGTGCTTATGAGCAGGGGACCCTAAACCCTAAATTTTAAACCCTAAACCCTAAACCCGAGGTACAGCCCGAAACATCAAGCACTGAACCCTTAGCCTAGCAATGCCTTAAACCCTCGCCCCTAAATAATGTCAAGCCNCTAAATTTTAAACCCTAAACCCTAAACCCGAGGTACAGCCCGAAACATCAAGCACTGAACCCTTAGCCTAGCAATGCCTTAAACCCTCGCCCCTAAATAATGTCAAGCCAGGGCCATCCATCGTGACATCGGCAAAGAGGATTCCATGGAATCCTGGAAATATGCGATTTTGCATATGAACTTCGTCTACAAGCTGACCAAGGACGAGGACGTCTTTTGGATGGCTCAGAATAAGAGACAGGAAAAAATCAAGCAGGCTCAGACCATGGGCCTGACGTGCATACAGAAGATTTTCTCTGTGCTCAACCACAAAGCACGCCATGAACGAACGCATGGAGAAATCAGCCACTGACTCAAGGTGTCTTGCATTGCATTCATCGTGTTCCCGACCTTTCCCCGGGCTAGCGAGGTGTTGAAAATTTCTGTGTGCTGTACGAGCAGAAGTTCAAGCATGCCAATGAATCCGAGAAGGCTAGCTTTCACGTCTTGTTTCAGGCAAAGTCAGAACCACTCAATCTGTAATCTTTGGATAGGTGAGTGATACCTTCGTGGACACGGCCGTGACTGTGGGCAGAAGAGTGCCTGGGCTGCTATCCTCGACCCCAAAACCTGATTCTACTAACTAGTGCTTTTCTTTGAAGCCTTGAAGCGCTCAACTTGAACTTGAACAGCAAACTGTTATTCTACTACCCCGGTTAAACCCTGGAACCGCACAAGCTTGGAACCCCTTATCTTGTTAAATCTTAAGTCGAACAAGCCGAAGCTAGACCCAGCCATACTATGCAATAATCCCGCTCTAATGTAACCAGGTGCTCCGTGATGGCCAGCTCTCCGAGCTGCTGCTGCAAGCAGATGAACATTCTGGAACTCCATTCAATGATTATTCCAAGCTCCAAATTCTTGTGAGCCAGGGGAAGACGCAAGAGGGCATTCGATGGGTGTTCAATGCCATGCTGCTCGATAAATTTAAACATCCTTGCTAAGCTAGCCCATGCTGGGCAAGTGTCTATTCCGAGGTGGGATGGGTACTTCTATGGTTGGCTGAAGCCCGAATATCTTGTCAAGAGAGCCCTCGAGGGTACTTCCTGGCCGGGTGGCACGGCTGCGATGATGATCGGCGTGATGGAGCTCAAGAACATTCTGCTCACGCAAAGTTGCTTGTGCCTTGGCTGCACGACTCGCTGTGTTTGCTAACAGAAGCCTATCTACTGGGCCGGATGACTTAGGAAGATGCAGTGGGACCCGGCTGTCAAAAACAAGATGTTGCAGGTCTTCGAGTCCCATGACTCCTATCGCAGGAATGGGCTGGGATATTCTGAATGAATGTCCACCTAAAATAATTAAAGTCGTTCTTCAATGATAACCTGGTCTCACAGGCACTGTGGTGCCAACGACGACAAAGTGGACTTGACATGGAAAGCCAGTGGGGGCCTATGCATACTTCTGTCACGTGTTGTGTCATTGTCATCATAGATTCACATTGCACCCAGGCTGGCCCAAGTCCGCCTTGCACTTCTTCGACCATGTCGAGGAGTCGGGATGACAAACCCTTAACCCTAAAACCCCTAAACCCAAAAACCCCTAAACCCCAAAAACTCTGAACCTTTAAAGTTGATTTAATCCTCAAACCCTAAACCAAAATCGAAGTTTAAGTCTATAGAATAAATATCCTAAATGTTTAGCCTGCAGAACTGCTGCTTCAATGAGACGTACCTGTCTGTTTACAAGCAGTTGCTCAAGAACAGAAAACAGGCCGGTCTTTTGCTCAGGGCTGGAGAATTCAGGTTAGCCGCTGCAGTACCATTAGAACAACAAAAGCATGAGGCCCCAGACTGGCCCGATCATGCGGACATCGACAAGGTGGTGCAAGAATCCCTGGAGTTGCACGCTTACTCACAACCTTACCATTGCTTGTTCAAACCTTACGAAGATATCAACTCCCAGGCTCTTTGAAGATGAAGAAAAGGAGCGCAAGAAGGCTCGACTTCGCAATATTAGTATGGCATCCTTAATGACAACCCACTAGCTTCTGAACTCAAAATAAGTAAATAAATCAGACCCTAAAATAAAACTGCTTCTGGGCTTCGGGGCTTCATGTTTTTGGGTTTTTACACCGCGGTGTAGGCTTCCTCATTCAGGCTTCCCAAATTCTTCAGCCAACGGGGAGTTTTCAACATCAGGTTAGTCCTCCACCCTAAACCCTAAAAGCCCTCAACCTCAAACCCGAAACCTCAAACCCTAAACCCTCACATGACCCTAAATTATAAAACCCTACGACTTAATCATGTTCAGGCCGCCGGCGAGCTGCAGGAGATGGAGAAAACCCTGGCAGATGATGCTGCCACAGAAGAGAAGCCCCAGGATGCAGAAGTGGAGAAGCATGCCCACCTGAGGGCCAGGGCCAGCGAGGGATACTTTGCAATCTGCTGAGTGTGTAAGTTTTAAGGCTGCCCAGGAATTGGCATGATTCTTGAGACCTCTCAGATGTGTCTAGCAAGATGTTACCTGCTCAAGCCCGCAACCCTCAAGTGACGGGGTAGACCGACTGACTTAAGCCATCCATGGAGAGAAGGATCCCGCCGGGCTGGTGCGTGACTTTCAAATTTCGGGATGATCATCCCGAATTCCTGACCGTGTCTGTGGAGAATGTCAAACAGCAGGTGAAACCTCCCGAATGTCCTGGCAACCCTCCGCGGCATCCGCCTGCCTATCCTGCGGAAAATCCTCCCAAGCCCAGAGGACGTTTCGACTATCAGAACCGTTACCTTGGACCCGACGATGTCCCGCCACCCGATTCCACGGAGGATTCCAGCGGTTCCGGCGATCCGATCCGTCGGCACAGCGGAGGCAAGAGCAACCCGGCGAAGAAGGGCAATGACAAGGTCAAGTCACGCGATAAGACAAGCCGAGCAAAAAAAAATGCCAAGAGAGTCACCGCGAATCCCAAGGGCAAGGTCGCGAAGAAGCCAGCGAAGAAGTGAAATCTTGGATGCATAGACTTAGACTCAGGTCGATTTTGACAATCCTGCGAGCTTGAAAATCTAGAAGCAAAGCATGTTCGATTCTGCGAGCTTTCAATTTCAGTTGGCAGTACTCAACTTAGTCTCTTAGGCAATGACTTTTCTCTTGCAGGTGGATGTGTCTGGCGAGGGCAAAAACAAAGCCCCTCCGAAATTGGACGATGAGGCCACCAGGAAGCTGTTCCTGCTACTCGACATGAAACCATAGGCCCTGAATCCTACAAAACCCTAGGCCAGAAAATAAAGCTCAAAACCCTGGGCCCTTAACCCAGAAACCCTAGGCCCAGGCCCCCTATTAAAGCCTAAAGCCCAAAAGCAAAACTTAGGCCTAGGCCCATCGACCTGAACAATCATACTTGACTACGATTGTTAAATCAAGTTAAAGCCCCACTGGTTCCTGGTATGAAGCCCCAGAGTGAGTCCTAGACCTTTAAAAGCCCTGAAACTCTGAAGCCATACAAGCCCCTGAACCGAGCCCAAGTGAAGGCCTCAATGTCTGCGATCTCGACTCAGGTTCAAGGAGAAGGCAATGAAGATGGTGCGCACCCACGTGCTCCTTGTGAACGAGGATGTGAATGTCAAGGGAATGACAAAGGCCCTTCGAGCAACCAAAGTCCCCGAATGGCGGGGAGAGGTTTCGCAACTGCAAGACCAGATACCCTACTGCACATCATCCTGTTACAAATTAATTATTGTACGACTTCAGATGAGCAGCTGTGGTTATTATAATTTAATAATAAATATTTAATTTTATTATTTAAAATAATGGACCCTATTTTATAAAAATACACATACACACAACAGGCACTTTCTAAGAACATCAAATGCTTCGGACTTCGGGCCTTCAGGGTTTAGGTTTCAGGGTTTAGGGTTTGGGCTAGCTTGTAAGTTTGTATATTTATATATATATATAGAGAGAGAGAGGGGCCTCATGTGCCATCTGCATGTGCAGCACAGTCTTTTCCTGCCTATGTTAAATAGATTAGTCTGTGTCTTTAGGGTTGTCCCATGATCTAGAGCATGTTTTTGAGGCGCGGGCTTGTTCATGTCCAGAGGCTGCATGTGTTTCGGCAGCGTGGCCAGTTCCTCCGTTGAGGGTTTAAAATTCTAATTTAGGGTTTAAAAGGCAAACCGGTTTCAAGGGTTTAATTGAAAATATTAAAAGTATAAAAATTTGTATACTAAATTTTTAATAACCGAGGACCATCTTCAACAAGTCTGTTGCCATCTACTTCGAACCCCTGCAGCACTTGGCAGTTGATTCGGGTGTCGGGAGGGTATGGGCAAGAGTCCTAAATTTAGTAGGCTACGGGTTTGCTTGTTTTCATCCCAGGACTCAAAGTTGAGTGGGGAAGCAGCTACGCAACCCAGTGTTCGCATGCCTCCCTTGAGAGAAGGGAGATTGCCCAAGCTGATGCAGTCAGCATTGACTTGCCGACTCACGGCAGAAGGATGCTTGCCGGCCTCAGATGTGATCCTGTTGCTGGACGGAGGAAGAGAAGGCTGCCTGTCTTTTGGAAATGAACTTGAAAGTTCGTACTGACTAATTTTAATGATGGTCTAAATTTAAACTTCCTTAAACCCTTTAAACCCTAAACCCTTAACCCAAAACCCTGAAATGAAATCATCATCAGCATCATTGTCCATACGATGTTTTAAGAGAGCCGACTATATTGTTTCATTGGTCATCCGCACCCATCAGGTGTGCAGTCCGCAATGCTGGGCTCCATCAAAGGGGGCGAAGGTGAAAGTATCGCCAAAAGCAAGACTACCCTCCTGCTCCACGTCGCAGAGCCCAGCCTGAGGAGCCGCAGGAAACGTGATCGTGGACACCAGGTCTACAATGCCGAGCGGGTCTACGTCGTGACCAGCGATGACGGGGCACCGGCTGCATATCGCGACAGACGCCATTACAATTGTACAACACGTGGAGAGATCATCGGACCCATACAAGCACCATCGTGGGAGGACAAGCCAAGCCTGACTCAGTCTAATTTAACAGCAAAGTCAGAGTCAATCCCGGTAAACCCTAAGCCCAAAACCCAAACCCTAGCCCGCTTGAAAATGTAACTGTAGTTGATTCGTGCTGTCATCAGGACGAAGATGAAACTTGGATTTTGTCTTATGCCGAAAAGAAGAAAGTCTATGGATCCCAGATGGTCCGAGTTGGGGGCAAGAACGAGCCCGAAGATGATGCAGCTGCAGGATGAAATGCAAATACCCAACTAACACTAAACCCTGAAAACAAAGGCCCCACAGCCCACTCAACAATGAGTAACCTTATTAAATTTCACATTGAAACCAGACAAGCCCGAAGCCCCGAACTCTACAAGCCAGGACGCCGCCAAGACAGTGACAAGGAGCCGATGAGCTTCCACTCGCTTCCGGAGACGGCCGTACCTTGCTTGCAATCACCACTGTAAATTAAACCTACATCCTTCCTTAAACTTACATCCCATTTAACCCTACACGAGCAGCCCTTAAGCTTTTAATGTTAACTAACCCCGGACCCTGCCAACCCCAAAGTTGGGCCACTTGGGCTAAATTCAAATCCAATAATTAATTCAAACCCTAGACACTTAGAAGCCTTCAGACCTTTAATTTTGAAAAACCCTGAACCCTACCAACCCTTTTAACGAAGGGCTGTGGCATCGTAATAGTTTGGGGTTAAAGTTTCAATCTCATAAGATCCTGGGTTGAGAGAGGCTTCGGGTTTCCTCGGTATAGCTTCTGGTTCCAAACCCAACATCCTGAAACCTAGACTAATGAACCCCAGAAACCCTAAACCTCTTTGAGTGCGAGCGCCGAAACCTCAAAATCGCAAATCCTTGCCACTAAAACCTAGAACCCCCAAAACCCTAAATCCAACCTCTCAGTCTGCCTGGATTCAGAGGGCGATGAAATAAAGACACGGCATCAGGAATCATCGCTGTTGTAAACCTCGAGCTGAAGGCCTGAAGGGTTTAAGTTTTAAAGTTTATGGGGGTTTACAGGTTTAGGGGCTTCGGGGTTTTCGGTTTAGATATTAGAGTTTCGATGAATCAAGGTTGAGGAGTTCTTTCATGCCTACAACATCCAGTACATGCTCGACCTGTCTGTCGGTGACGGTAAAACGTGTATGCTTGCCATCAAGCGGAGGGCCGAGCTGGTAGGAATCACGTTCAACGATGCTCACAAAGAAGGGTTGTATCGACGACTTGAAAGTCAAGTTTTCAGAGAGTTTCAAAAGGCGGACTCTCCGCTTTATGAAGCCGGGCTGGTTCAGCTCTTGGGGAAGAAGCGCAAGGCGGTGCCTTTACTGCAAAAATACTAAGTCTTAGGATGTGATAATTGAGGTTTTGGCTTCTGATGAAGTTAAAACCTTTGCATTGGTTCTAGAGGGCCAGTGGCTTGCAGTGGCTTGGGGGTTTCGGTGTTCTCGGATTGAGCATGGTTTAAATAGGATTTGGGGTTTAAAACGTAGGGTTGTACAAATCAACTTAGCCTAGCCTTAACATACCTTAAACCCTTAACTTCTTAAGCAACCGTGATTTTAGCCTTTGCTGCTGCACCGAGACGCCAAAGCCCGCGCCAAAGACCTCGAAAAAGAAAAAAGAGGAAGAAGATGAGGAGGAAGATGAGGCCGATGAGGATCTCCCATCAGAAGATGAGGAGGACGACGATGAAGAAGACGAAGATGACGAGAAGGAAGATGAAGACATGAAGGAAGAGTCGGAAGAAGAAGAAGATGAAGAGGAGAACCTACTTTAGTTATTATTTATTAGTCTTATTATTAAAATGTCGTTAAACCTTACTGTTACTTGCGATGCTGTTATTTACTATAAAGTGAAATTGGCTGATACGGTTAATATAGTAAATTGCAATTATATGCAATTGTCTGCTATTGCTTGATTGATGTTGGGCAGTGCCACACTACACCTCCCTGCCGCGAGTTTCTGCTCATCTTTTTAGCATGAAGAAGTCCGCTGTTGAATTGATTCTGATTGGCAGTACCACCATCATCGTGGCATTCTACTGCACTTAACTTGTTCTTATGTTTTACTGCTAATGTCATTAGAGTTGTTGGCCAGTCGAATCATGGCGAACGGGAATGATGGCGACTTTGTCTTTCTTGCAGTGTGTGCGACGCCTGGGTGCAACAGGAGATTTCGCCGTGCCAGGTACGGCACATGCTGCTCGGAGTGTGGCTTTGGTGATGTCTCCCAACACACTCGTCGATGCCAGAAGAATCAACGACGATTGGGTCGAACATCCATTGGCTTGGTGCAAGAAGCCTATCAGCAATGCTCTGTTGGAAACTGCACAGTTCGTCACGCTCCTGGCTTTCGGTCGTGCTGCTCTGATTGCAGTCGAACAGGTGGAGAGATGCATAGCCGTCGCTGTTACAACACACGGAGGCCAGCCCCTGCCGAGGATAGAGCCGCGAGTTCTCGTGATCCTACTCCATGCAATGCCTTGCACCCGAGCACTGCGAATGTCTCAGTACTCAGCTCTCCTAGCACGCAAGCCCAGTCGAGTGTTGCCACGTTGGCTGATGTGCAGACTACGTTGGCTCATGCGCGGACTTCTGATGCTTCAGTTCGGACTACTAGATCTGAACAAAAGGTTGTTGTCGATCTATCGGAGATGGATTGAGCTGTTGCTGATTGCATACAGTGAGACAGATGCCATCGGAGCTGGGCTGGAGCAAAATGCAACACGCCAGTGCCACTTCACAATTTATTATTATATTAATTGACGAACTGAACAGTAACAGTAACTGTAACACAGTGACAGCACCGGTAAGTAAGGTCGCAGCAGCAGCAGCAGCAACCGTAACATAAACTGTGATTTGTTATGCATTTAAATGTCCAATCCCGAACAGAATCATTATTCTTTGAATCACACCTAAGCCTATGCAGGCTCCGAAGATTAAGAAGGGCAAAGGACGAGGAAAAGGTGGCGGGCGTGGCCGTGGCCGTGGCCGCGGACAACCGAAGGCAGAGGCACGGAGATCTCATGAAACCTACACCCTAAAGACCCTAAATACCCTAAGTTTAATCCCCCCTGCAGTCGAGTAACCAAGTAGGCCAAGAAAAAAGCAAAAGCCAAGCCATCGCCACTGGCGCAGAGTCTCTTGAAGCTGAAGTGAACAGCCTTGTTTGCCGATGCAGTGGCCAAGGCTATCTGAAAGCATCTTTGGGCATTAATGTTCGAGGGCCCGCAAATACTCAGTTGGGTCGTATGTCATAGCATAGCGATGCCTGATAGTCCAATTTTGGGCCGCTGATTCTGCAGCACTGGAAAGTACTACCCAGAAAGACCGGAGCTTGCTGAAAGTCTGATGTGCATGCTTGAGTATTGCCTGCAATTGTCGCTTCGTGCAGTGGCTGCTCACATTCACTCTGATTGCACATGCTCAAACCTGGAGGTAATAGGAAAACTCCACTGCCAGGCAAGTTGTATGAAACTCCTGAACCTATGAGCTTCAAGATACAAAACAACACCCTGCCAATAAACCATAAGCCCCAACCCTAAACCCTAAACCCTAAATACCCTACACCCTAAACCCCCTAGATCCTAAACCTCCCAAAACCAACTCACAGATCCATGCTAGCTTTGCTCTTAAGTACTTATCGTCTGTTAAAACAATGCTTCTACATCTGGCTTCGGACTTTGCTGGACTAGAGCCCCTGAGTGTCTTCTGCAAGTGGCATGTTGCACTATTAGTTAAATGCGGTTTAAAACGGGGTGTATTTTTACGGTTTAAGAATTAAATCAGGGTTAGTCGTGGTGCCTACTGGCTGCAGCTGTAAATGCTATGAACCATATCGTCTTATCTCAGGTTGGCGGGACTACGACACAAATTGGTATATGCATCCGAGAGCAACAAGACCTTGCGAGATCGCATTGGGAGTTTGTATTCTCCTGAGATTATATCTGATGATGCCCAGCGACCGATCAGCCGCTGGTGCGCAAGTCTTTGCAGAGACAAGGGCCATGGCCAGTCATCGTGTGTGTGTGTGTGTGTGCATAAGTGTGTGTGTGTGTGTGTGTGTGTCGGTGTGTGTGTTTGCATGAAATAATAACAAGTGTGTATGTGTTAACCGACACTAGAGTGCAGAGCATCATATACCGAGGCGTGCCAATGCATATCCACTTATATGGTGCCGGTGTGCCATGCCAACCCTTTGCGCAAAGCGGAAAGGGCAAAGGCCAGCTCGATCCCAGGGGACGCCTCTTCTTGAAGGCAGGATGGAGCTTGAAGTGTCGATGTGCCCAGCCCCCACTTCATCCTAAACCTTAAAAACAATATCCCTAAACCTTCCAATCCAAGGCTTGTCAAAATATCCGAAGAATGCAACCGGATGCCTTTATTCTGGAAACAGTGCCGCGGATCCTGTCAAAGAAACACCGCAGATTCCTCAAACAAATCTTTCAGAAGTGTTGTGCTCAGCATGGAGTTTCAAGTTGAAAGAGTGAGGACACTTAGGAGTTTTCAGTGCTAGGCAACCCTGGCCAAGGTTGAAATGCAATGGCTTCTATGCTGTCAGATTCAAGGCCAGGGATTCAACACTTGCTGTGGCAGCTGCTCAATGGATACTTAGTTTAAGAAACTAGCACTTTCTCAGGTGCTGGATGCCCTGCACTTTGGTCTTCCTCAGCGGCGGCGTCGCCTATGGTTGGTGGGCTATAAACCAGATTTGGCTTCGAGTGCCTCGCTCAAGACCTAAACCCTAAAACCCTTAAACCCTTTAGGCCTCAACTTCAGGGTTTGGTTTTAGGGCTTTGAGTCTGGTTTAGGGGTTTTGTGTGTTTAGGGTTTAAATTTAGTTCTGCAGAAAGTTTGATCTTGATGATGACTAAGGAAAATTTCGCTTTCCCAAACCATGTGCTACAAAGACACTTCTGTCGTCGGTGCTGTCGAGGTTCTGCTGGGGAGCTATGCATGTGTGACATGTCTGACCACTTGTATCGTACAATCAGGAGATGTTGCCGGCACAAGCCGGAGTTTCCGACAACGAAAACAGGCAAAGGAAACTTGAAAGCTGGTGTGAAGTTTTTACTGAAGCATGGCCTTGATGATGCCGAGCCATGGTCTGGAGCTCAATTCCACTGCTTCATATATGAAGCACTGCTGCCTCATGTCGTTGAACCCCGGCCCAGGGTTATTGATACGGGCACCAGCCGAAAGTTTCGCATGAAACCGGTGCTTGACAAGACACTAGTCTGAATAAGAAGTTTCACTTGTTATTCCCATGTGCCATCGAATACTATGATGTTTTTTAGCGACCTAGGCTCCCGACGATGACCCGAAGCCGTGGCGCGAGTCGTTCCTATTGGATTACATCCAAAGCGAGATTTCTTTCGACAAAGGCCAGGCCTCAATCAAGAATGAACTCCTTAAGTTTGATTTAAGCAAGAGAATCAGAATCAAGCGGAATAATTTTCAAAGTTATTCGAACTACTAAGGAGTTGGCCAAGTGCCAAGGCTGGCCAGCTGGGACCAAGTGGCTATTTCTTTCTGAAGCTCAGAAAGGAGCAGCCCTGGGAAATGCATGGCCGATTACGGTATCGACATGCATTATCGAGGCTGGGAAATAGTCCAAAGTTCTAGTTTTAATTTTTATAATTCGTATTTAATCCATCAGGAGATGGGGCGTATCCTCGGCTGGAATGGCGTGGGACAATGCGCGGGAAGAAAGCGCAAGTGAGAAAGAGATGAACGTGCACTGTGCGATTCAGTTATCATACGATTCTGATTCCTTCTAAATCACTTAAGATTTTTGTCTGTGTCTCTTCGAGAAGCACAACAACAAACCAAACCGACCGACCCTTAACAACATCCCAGTTTCCCGTCGGTGGTGTAAGGAGGGCCATAGTACAGGGTTTGGTTTGTTTGGGGTGGCGTGAGGAATTTCGGTGTTATACTGGTTCCAACATAAGCCCCAAATCCCTATGAACAGTTGCACGAGCACCCTACAACCCACCAAATTCCAAACCAACAACACTCTTAAGGCCTTTACAACACAACCATTAAATTCCCTAAAACCTTAGCCTGTCCCTGACACCAACCCCTCGCCCTAAGCCCTAAGTTGCTCCCTGTTCTCCAACCGTAACCCCGCCTCGTCATCTCGTGTTCTTTGACTAAACATCTGCGAGCACTTCCGCGAGGACGGGGATGGTNACACCAACCCCTCGCCCTAAGCCCTAAGTTGCTCCCTGTTCTCCAACCGTAACCCCGCCTCGTCATCTCGTGTTCTTTGACTAAACATCTGCGAGCACTTCCGCGAGGACGGGGATGGTTCAGGGTTGGCTGCTGCGTGGCTCTGAGAGAGAGCCACCGGCAGCAGGGGTGCTGAGAGAGCATCCCGGTACTGAGAGAGTACCGAAAACGGGGCACTGCGAGAGTGTCCCGGCACTGAAAGAGTGCCGAAACCAGGGGCACTGTGAGAGTGCCCCGGCACTGAGAGAGTGCCGAAAGAAGGGGCACTGGGAGAGTGCCGAAAGAGGCTCTGAGAGAGAGCCGGGGGTGGGTGGGTCCTGGGTGGGTGGGTGG